>CAUYUJ010021437.1:182500-199392 GCA_963575745.1 Prorocentrum cordatum
GGTGCTGCCTCTTGGTCCACACGCACATGAGCAGCTTGATGTCGTCCAGGGACCACGAGCTGCCCTGGAGGTGACCGTTAGTCCTGGCCAGGTCCTTAGAGTACGCTCCGTTCATGCGGATGTAGCGTTTGTGGTGTCTGTAGAAATTTCGGCGGACAGTAACGATGTCTTGAGGGCACCCCGCGTGCAGCGCAAGGCTAAGACAGATGTCCGTGATGAGGTAGGTCAAGGGCAGCTCCAGCTAAGGGGAGGAGTAAAGCCCTGGCGTGTTCGATGCGCAGGGCGAGAGAGGTGCTGACATCCCCAATGGTGGCTTTGGGAACAGCGCCGAAACTCGTGGCATGGGTCCATCCTTGCCGCCAGGTCGTGAGGCTACGGTAGGCTGGCGCTTCCCACGCATACATCCATACGGAAAGAACCGAGAGAAGTCGTTGTTCCGTCGGGAGTTCCCCTCGGCCTTTTCGGAGGCACGGGTTTGGCACGTGCAGGAGGGGCTCGGGGATGGTGCCAGTGCGTTGCATAGCACGTAAGACGCTGGCGAAGAGGCGAAGGATGTCGTCGGGTAACTCCTAGCCTCCTTAGTTGTCCAGCCGTCGAGTCCCCCCGCGCGGCGCGGTGAACGGGTGCGAATGAAGTGGATGAGTTGGTCGTCGGTGAGGTGGAAGGGGGCTGCTGGTGATGGCGTAGGCAGCTCTTGGCGGTATTCGTCGTAGAAGTCCGCCCACGTCGGCATGGCTTCGGCGTCATGGCCCGCGCGAGCGCGGTACCTGCCCAAGATGGGCTCCCAGGTGTCGACCATGAGCTTAAGCATGTCTTTGGTGTTGGCAACAATGGCGTTGGCGGGGAGGGCATCGGGAACCTGGGCAGGTGGTGGGTCACGAGTGTGGCCTTCGTCGTTGTCCGTGTCGAGCGAACTACCGTCGCTGGGGCTGAAGCCGCCGGCGTCGGTGTCGGCATCACTATCGTCGGGGCTAGCTTGGTCAGGGTTGAAGGCGGTGGTGTCGCAGTGGAGCTGTGCATCGTCGGGAGTGGTAGGCGTGCGGAGATACGCCGTGGGCGAGCAGTCGGCAGCCCGTGCGTATATGGCCGCCTTTCGCCCGCTTGGCTCGCGGACACCCTCAGCCCAGATCTTGATGCGTTCAGCTTTGGCTCGGGTTGCACGTCGCGCCAGCTCCGAGTCTAGGTTTTGGATCAGACGATCTAGGTGCTCTCCGCGTGGTGCTGGCACGTCGGGGGTCCAGGCGTCAGGAAAGGCCAGGAGGGCCGTGGGGCGCAGCTTGTGGCAGAGAAGGCGGGCCGCGGTCCACGTGCAGTCGATGCGTTGCGCCAGGTGCGGCGGGATAGCACGGCAGTCCATATGATGGTGCTGTCCGATGAAGCGAAGCTCGCAAAGATGCCGATGGAGCTTGCGAAGGCGGTTCATGTGAATCGTGGAAGCTCCGTAGGTGGGAAAGGCGCGGGGGACGGCGGGTCGCTCCTCGAACGTGGGTGTGAGCCCGTGCATGGTAGGGGCCTTCTTTCTTGGGTGGTCTGGCGGTGGGGGCGGCAGGTCGCGCAGCCGGGTAAGATGGCACTCATGGCTGGCCTCGTTTGCCAGGGCGAATATGCGTTCCACATCGTCGCGTGTGTCAGCCTGCTCCATGCGGTCATGGTATCGCCCTGCGATGAGGGTCCCTAATGCCTGAAGTTCGTGGTCCTCATGAGCTCCGTCGTTAGGAGGGTAAGGCGTGGGGGCCAGAAGGCGTGGGGCCGCATGGTCGAGGCGGCTAAGGTCGAGTGTGACCTGCAGGCCAACATGGGACTTATGATAGGCACGTCCCGCTACGCCCATAGGCCCCACAGAACGACCAAAGTAGGTACCAAAGTAGGTTTCGGAGTAGGAGTTGAAGTACCCCCCCCCCACATACCAAGTAGGTTCCAAAGTAGTGTTCGAAGTAGCAACAAAAGTAGTCCCGAGGCCAAGTAGCCTCACCACAAGTAGTCGCATCAAGTCGTGATCCAAGATAAGGTATGTTTCACAACAAGCCGCCCCGTCCCGTTCGACATCCACCAAACAAAGGGGTGCGCCTTCCTTTCTCGCCATTATCCTTCCCCTCTCTTTAAATGCCTACCTTCTTCCTTAAGGCTTACCTCCTCCCTAAACTTTACCTCCTCCCTAAACGCTTCCTTCCTCGTTATTATCCATGCCTCCTCCTTGCATGTTCCGCCGTGCCGTGCCCGTTCCGCCGTTCCGTGCCGTGCCATGCCCGCGCGGCCGTGCCCGTTCTGTCGCGCCGTGTCGTGCGCGCGCCGCCGTGCCCGTGCCGCCGCGCCGTGCCGTGCCGTGCCCGCGCCGCCGTGCCGTGCCGTGCCCGCGTCGCCATGCCGTCCCGTACCGTGCCCGTGCCGCCGTGCCGTGCCGTGCCGTGCCCGCGCCACGCCGCTGTGCCGCGCCGCGCCGTGGGTGCAGCCATTTTGGCTGACCCTGCCGCCGTCATGAGCGGTGGCGGGGGAGGGTGGGCCGCCGTCGCGGCGGCTGACCCTGCCGCAGCCGTCGGGGCGGCGGGCGGCAGCGGCTGGGCCGCCATAGCCGCCGCGGGCCACGCCGAGGACGGCTGCGCGGCGGATGGTTGGGCCGCGGTGGCGGCCGAGCGCGAGCGCTCGCAGCTCGACGAGGCCGTCGTCCCTCACTCGACGTCCCTCCCTCCCTCACCCCCGTCGGTCGCCCCCCCCCCGTCAGCCCAGGCGGACTTGCTGCAGCTCGGCGACGGCGCGCCCGTGGCCGCGCCGTCGCCGAGCGACCCGCACGAGCACGGCCTCGACCTTGAGGCCTTGCCCGCGTGCACCGTGGCAAGGCGCAAGGCTCGGGGCCTGGGAAATTGGGCGAGGGGGTGGGCGTCGGCGTCGGGACGGGGGGCGGAGGAGGGAAGGCGGCGGGGGGGCGATGGGGGCCAGGGCCGAGCGATGGTAGGAGGTATGGTGGATATAATCGGGGAGAGGGGGAGGATGTTGAAAAAAATAGAGGATGAGGAGGGATGATGAGGATGCGGAGTGGATGGGAGAGGTATTTCTTCAACACCCCGAGCTGTGTGTGTGCGATAGGGCCCCTTCGGAAGTAGAAGAACAAAAAAATAATAAAAAAAAATAACGAAAAAAAAAAAAAATTAAAAAAAGTAAATAAAAAAATAATAAAAAAAAAAAATAAAAAAAGAAAAAAAAAAAATCGAGTGCGACACCAACGGATCTCGATGTCGGTGCCGAGTCGGAGTGCGGTGGTTGAGCCTCGAGTTTCTGGGGCGATAGTGGCGGCTGCGCTTGCTGCAGCTGCCGCGGGCGCGGCCGACGACGACGCGCTGGAACTGTTCGGCGGCTTTGACGGCGACGAGCCCGCCGAGCCAGATGCACCCGACGTGCCAGGACCCCCCGAACTTTGGGAGCTCGCGCTCGCGGGCGAGTCGGAGGAGCGGCCGCCGCTACCAGCGGCAGAAGGCTCGCTCGGCTGGGACGTCGCGCAGCTCGTCGAGCAGGTGAGCGCGATCTCAGCGGCGAACGGGCGCGACCCAGCCTTCTTCAACGTGAGGCAGCACCAGATGGCGAACTACTGGCTCGACGAGAAGGCCAAGACCCTGCCGTTCAGTGGGGAGTGCGATAAGTTCAAAGTGCAGCGGAGGACGGCAGAGGCATTCTTGATAGCTACGGCCAGCGCGTGCAACGTGATGCAGCAGCGGGACTGCAAATCGATGGCTCGGCAGCTGGTGGACAGCATTATCAGGCGCGGAGGCCGAGCCATCAGCTGGACGGAGGCAGTGAGGTACGACGAGACCCCCATGACCATGCGGCTGACCGACACCGAGAAACGCGACTTAGAGAAGCAGCAGCCCCAGTTGCAAGGACCTGGACAAGACGAAGACGGAGCTGTGCAGATGGTGCCGATCAGCGCGAGTTGCAAGAGCACCCACGTGGCCAAGATCCTCAACACCGAGCGCATGTACTCCATGCTCTTCCACCTGCCTGCCGAGGGCTACTTCGCCGTTCGCGTGCCGTTCGGGACGCCCGTCCAGTCGCTGAGCAGGACGACTGGCGAGGTGCTGCACGACGCGCTCATGGCGAGCCAGCCGCCGATGGACGGCGTGCCGCAGAGATTTGATCGACGTCAGCGGCTGGTCACTACCGACGGCGCAGGCGGCATCACCAGGATGGAGCGGAACCTAGATCGTGAAGCGGGTGACAGTTGCGACACGTTGAAGCTGAAGTGCGAGGTCCACATGGTGTACAAATGGTTCAAAGCAGCGTTCCTCCACACGAAGCACGACACCAGCTCGATGGTTCACGTTGCGAAGGCGCTGCGCAGTGGCGACGCCATGAGATCATTCAGGACCACGCTCAGGCAAGTCATCTCGGACACGCTCAGGTACCACAGGCAGCGAGCCCCGTCCGCCGTCGACACCAACTACAACAAGATGTGCTTAGACCTGTTCCTCGAGGACACCTCCCCGCACAGGCGCATGAAGCGAAGCGTGATCCTCTCCTTGGCGAATGGGCGCTGGTCGAACAGGCCTCGGATCCAGAAGCCCGTCGCGCCCCGCGCTCGAGCAGCCGCCTGTCCCCTTCCCGCCAGTGCCAAACAATTTGTAATAGCTTTCGTCGTTTTTCATTTTTTGTCGTTTGAGTTCGCCTTGGGGCTCGGGCCACAGTCCTGGTTGGGCATAAGTTTTTCGGCCACGGGGGTCTCGAGGCACGTTGGAGGGGGCTGCGGTGGCCGATGCTCGTGCGTGGGTGTGCCATTGGGGTTCTGGTTCAGGCACGTGGTGGAGCATTGTTGCAACGGGTGCTGTCTGTCTCGCAATGATTGCTTGTCGAAGTTCACGACTCTCTTCGTCGCGGCCGTGGCGGCGACCGACCCGAAGGTGTGGCCCGACTCTAGGTGGACGGGCTTCGACCACAGCGTCGACTGGATGGGCGTCCTGGAGTCGTGCCACGGCTTGCTCACGCGCGCATTCCTCAAGTGGTCTGGCGTCAAGGATTGGAGCCAGGGATTTACCACCCCCCGTTTGCATGCTGATGTCATGCGGTATCCGTCCAAACTTTGAGGGCTTCTTGGATGAGGCGGGAAGGATAGGAGGGGTCGGGGATCGGGTGACTCGGGCGACGAGGGCAAGGAGGGGGTGGCAGCGGAGTCGAGGGCGAGGGTGGCGGGTGGAGGAGTGGCCGATGAGTAGGGCGGGACCGCACGTGACATCCAGTGTCACATTCGAGCTCCCCGCCTCCCTCCTCACCTTCACCTTGCCCCCCTCCTTCGGAGGGGGATTGGGTGACAAGGGACCTTGTGGTCTCGTGCATTTCGAGCTGGGGGGACTTGTCGATACCCGCTCGCCACGCCCCGCTTACCCCCCCGAGGTTGACAAGCTGAATTCCGACGACGTCGCAGCAGGCATGCTGCCCCTGGGCGACGGCGACTACGGCCATGGCGCGGGTGACGGCGCAGTCCTCGGCGACCCATCAGGCGGCGATGCAGGAGGCGATGGTGGCGGCGATCGCGGCGACGGTGGAGCGCAGAATGCCGCAGAGGACGACCGCAGGAAGGAGGACTCGAAGCATCGTTTCTTGGGTGCGAAGTGGCTGTTCAACTCAGGCCCGCAGTCGCGGCTAGTGCTTATCAGGCAAGTGCTGAGGCCCCTCGTGAGCATCATGGGCAAGTACATCGGGAAAGCCGGCCTAAACAATGACAAGGTGGTTGAGTTCCGCAAGCTCCAGAAGCTCTCAGGCATTGATGTCGACGTAAAAAAGAAAGGGAAAAAAGAAGAAAGAAAAAAAAGAAAAAAAAACAAAAAAAAGGAAGAAAAAAAAAAAACAAAGAAAAAAAAAAAAAAAAATAAAAAAAAAAAAAAAAAAAAAAAAAAAAAAAAATAAAAAAAAATAAAAGAAAAAAAAAAAAAAAGAAAATAAAAAAAAAAAAAGTGGCGACGTATTCACCGTTATCGCTGCGTCCAAGTTCGTGCTCGAGGACGAGATTTTCAATGCGCTCAAGGACATCATGACCACCGAGTCGTTCTGGGCCGTCATCCCGCCGAGCTATCGTTTGCACAGCCTTCGCACTGAGGCGTTCGTGATGTTGAGCCAGATCGGCTGCCTCTGCCACGAGCTCAAGACGCTGCACGGCGGGCATCCTTTCAAAATGTTTACCCTGTTGGACGGGAACTGCGGCGACATCCTGGGCGAGTGCGATGACATGAAGGACCGCTGGAGCAAGGCTCTCATCGCGAAGTACGCCGAGTCCAAGGACGGCTTGCTACCCCCAGACCTGAAGGCGGAGCTCACGCACGCCGCATTCCTCCTCAAGCGCGAGACTGTCAGCATTGAGGCCAGCCACGCGGCCATCAGGAGGAGCCTCTGCGCGCTGAGCGTACAGACCCACTCGCTGCACATCAAGCGCCTTTCTGCCCTGAGAAGCTTGCAGCGATTCCGCACTCGGCGGCGTCGTTTGCGCGAGGGGTGGGCTGGCAAGGTGATCAAGGGCGCCAAGCAGAAGGTCGTCAAAGAGAAGCCCGCACCTTCGAAGCGCCAGTTTGGACATGGAGGTGCATGGAGGGCGTTCGTTCGGCAGCGGACGCTGGGCCAGAAGGGCAGCCCTGATTTCAAGTTGCTCTCGCAGGAGTACCGCGAGCTCACGCCAGATGAGAAGGTGAAGCTCAAGGAAGTTGGGAAGACTGCCACGCGAGCTGCGAGGGCTGGCAACAAGCGGCCGTTCGGAGACAAGACGCGCCAGCTGCAGCGATCATATATGAAGTCCGTCGCTGATACAATGGTCAAGGACAGGATGAAGGAGAGGGTCATCACGGAGGGCATCGCCGCGTGCTCGGCCAGCGGGGAGCTCGCCATCGCCGCTGACGACGGCGCCATCTATATGAAGACGACGAGCTCCACGGCCCTCGCCGACATTGCCGAGGTCCGCAAGGCTAACCGTTTGGAGCAGCAGTGCCGCGCGGAGGAGAAGCTCCACATCAGCAAGGCGATGCAATCATGGTGCGAAGGAGCGGGCGTGGACTCGAGGGCGGCGTGTTTGTCCGACGAGGCATTCCACAGGCTCGAGGAGTTCCTGCCCGTCCCATTCCCAAGCACGGAGCTCAAAGTCTTCGCATGGGAGCCGATGGACGCATTGGATCGAGTGAAGCGCGGGCTATCAATACATCGGCACGTCATTGCAGACGTCTTCGCCGCCCTCATTACAGTCTGGGATAAGATCCACGACACCATCGACCACGTGCCGAAGCCCGACTGGGACGTGAATGACGATGCGGGTATCCCGAGCTGCATGGAAGCAGGCATGTGCGTATGCAGCGGCCATGGCATCGATGTTGGCAAGATCGTGAAGAACTTCGACAGCGCGCTGAAGAAGGCTGTGCCAGTCGGGAAAGTCAGGAAAGATGTTCTGGTGCCTGGTTTCATCGTGGGCTGCGCCTTCGGTCAGCGCCAGCCCACCGAGGACGAGGGGGACGAGGTGGACATCCGCACGAGCGGCCTCGTCGAGGGGCTGCCCGTCGTCGAGAGCAAGTGGCTGCACGTCGGGAGCCAGAGCCTCTCGCCTTGGCGGTCGTGCTTCCACCGCCTTGCTGTTGATCAATAGGAGGAAGGGCTCGTGGCGCCGTGGGCGCGGCTGGTGGGCACGCTTGACTTTACCACGCCATGGCAGGAGTTCAAGGAGTTCGACAGGAACCTTCGGTGGTCTGTATGTGTGTACAACATCAGGGAGAAGATCACGCCGCTGGGGACCATCGTACCGAATGTCGTCGAGGTCAGGTTGCAGGAGGAGGTCGAGAAGCCGAACGTGCCGACATGCAGAGTCATTTGGAAGCCCAAGTGGGCGAAGTGGAGGAAGACGCCCGTCAGATCAGGCAAGAAAGACGTGGACTTCAAGTCGGGGTGGGGCTTCGTCGCGCAGATCATGGACGCCGAGGGCGGCAAGGGCGAGGGCGAGAGCGACGACTCCGACGGTGGCGAGGGCGGTGGTAGTGGTCCAGGGCCGGGAGGCGACGGCGCCAGTGACGTGGTTGTCTGTCCTGGCGGAGGCGGAGAGCACGGTGGTGATGTGTCCAGCGATGTGTGCGATGATGGCCAGCATGGGTTCCAAATGGGCGCGACGAATCGCGCGGCTCCATGTACTTCGGCCCCCCCGCTTTGGAAATCAGGTTCGTTTTATGGGCCCCGCTCGGGGCCTGGCCACTGTTTGCGCCAATTGTTTTTGATTGTGTCCAAGGTGTTTTGATTTCGCCCTGGCCTCATCAGGCGGCTAGGGCTAGCCGCGGTTCGTTTGTCTAAGGGGGTATGTGGAGCCGAGCGTTTGCTTCGGCTTCTATGGAACTCTTGCTTCGCAGGTGACTTGAAGGACGTGCACGGAGAGCCCATCGTCGAACCGCCCGTGGACCCCGAGGAGGAGCCAGTGGGCGAGCCTTCGACGCCCAGGTCGTCTACGTCGAGCGGCTCTGGTGACAGCGCGCGCCTCGGGGGCCTCATAGACAGCAGCGACTCTGCGGCAGAGGACTCGGGCGAGGATAGCGCTGGCGAGGATGACCCGCCAGGAGGATCTGCGGCTTCTGGCTCCGCGGTGCCGCCGCCTCCGCCTCCGCCGCCAGGAGGTGGCGGCGCGGGTGGGCCAGGGATACCTGCCGAAGCAGTTCTCGACGTGGACGGCGGCAAGATCTCATACAACCGGACGAAGGATGAGATGGTCGCAACGTGCTCGGACCCGCTGCACAAGGATTGCAGGAAGTGGAGGACTTGCAAGGCAGGGCGCCGCGTCCAGCAGGGCCGGCCTATCGGCTTCCTGGCGGCCTGGTTGAAGGACCATCGGCTACACCTGAATGCCGCTGCGCACAAAGGCGTGGCCTGGTATTCGAGAGCGGATCGCGAGGCTGCGCGGGCATATGTGGAGGGCCTGGGCCCAGCAGCAGCGGCGCTCCTCCACTGGGAGCGTCGCCGTCGGCACGGTGAGCCGCCCGAGCCGCCCACTTGCCCTTGAACTTTGAAGTTCGGCACGCAGGTGCCATGCTGTTTTTCACTTCAGGGGCGGGTTGCCGCTCCAAGGCGACGACCGCCGCGCTGATAAACGAGGCTATGCGCCTCTTCGCTGTGCACAACATCACAACGCACTGCACCATCATCATCATCATCATCACCTACACCACCAACGCCATCGTCATGCCAGATACTCATGCCATATAAGTATCACAGTTACCTGCACCATCATCGCAACACCGCCGACACGGCACAGTCATATACATGCGTACCGCACGCGCGCCATCACGTCCAGTGCACTAGGCGTCGCCACATGGCTCAACGCATCGGTTCATGTTAGCGCAGTTCTCTGCGCCATTGAAGCGCTGATTCAGCGCGACCTCGAAGCCGCCTGGGCTGCAGGGCGCCCGACGCGGGCGCGCGCCGCTCCAATTGCCATTTGCCATGCATCGGCATTGCGCTGCACGCGCGCGCGCGCGACATCGCATTTAGCGACGTGCTTCGGGCGCGCCGCGCGCGCCATGCCGACCGCTGTGTGCCGCTGGGCCGCGGCTGATGAGGATGCGCGGGTCTTTCTGTAGACCAGGTCGCTGATAGTGCATAAGTTATGCGCAATGCGGGTCGCGCTCTGGCTTGCCAGGCGCGCCCCTTGGGCGGATCAGTGTTTGCTGGAGCCCCCGCGGCGCCGCTGCGTGAGGCAGGATGGCGCCGTGGTCGGCCCGCGGCGCTGCACTTCGGGCGCCGCGCGCCGCCTGGCGGCCCGCCCGCGACAGCCCGCGCTCGGCGCAAACTGCGGTTGCGCACGGCGCGCTGGCCGCCATTGATGGCCGCGCGCGCAGTTCCAGAGTGCAGCGCGAAAGCGGTGAGCAATGTGCAACATACAACATGTTCGGCCAATTCAAACCGAGCTGCGCGACATCGCTGTCAGGCAGGTGGTTGCGCGCGCTGACGCGCCAAGCTGACGCCGCGACGCCCCGAAAGACGTGCAGCGCAGGGCAATGCCATGCGTCGGTAGAAGTAATGTTGTTTATCGAGCAGGGGGCAGCGAGCCGCGTGCGGGTGCTCCTCCGCTTCTGTTTGTCGCAGTTGTGTGTCCTACTGATGCAATGCACGGTGGTCGGCGCCTGGGCTCCTGCGGGCGGGGCCCTATGCTGGGTGCTCTTGTGAGACTTGCGTGTTGTTCGGTGGTTTTCGGGCGGGCCCGCGCGAGCAGGCTATGCCGTCTGGGTGGCCCCCCGCGCTTGCGGGGCCTCATGATGATAGGCGGCATGGGCGTCAGGGGCCCCGCGAACGGGGGGGCCGCTGGCAGGCCTACCGCGTGCGCGCGGAGCCCGATGGATTGGGTGCGCGCGCGGCGCCTCGCTGTTGGGCGGGGCCGCGTTGGCTGGCCAATCTCAATGGACAGTGCCCGCGCTTCGGCCGCGGTGCGCGCGGTCTCGTGTATTCGGGCTGGCTCCCGCGGGAACGAGCCCAGCCGAGTTTTCTTTTTGCGTGGGTGTCTGGGGGGGGGATGGGGTTGGGGGTGGATGATGGGGGGGCGCGGGATTGCTCCCCGTGGACAGACGCCGCGCTTGGCTAAGATGACACTGGTTCCTCGGGTCCTCGCGAGCGGGGTACAGCGAGCGGGCCCCGATGGACGAGGCATTTGAATCGGCCACCCCCGCGCGGCGGGACATGGAATTGCCGCGCGCGCGGGCGGCGTGGCGCGGGCGGCGCGGCGCGGGCGGGCGAGCGGGTGCAACGGGGCTTTGCTCGCCGCGACCAGTCGCTCGCGGATTGAGCGCCGTCTATACCGCGGCGCTCGTGCGTGGAAAACGCGCGCGTCGGGGAGTGCTTGGTGTGCCATAAAATCAGCGACGCGCGCGCTGCATGATGGCGGCGGGAGTAATGAGCGAGGTTGCATGCTGTGGTTCGGACTCGGCCTTGCGGGCTCTGCAACAACGCGCGCAACGCGAACGACTGATGGGCGCGATGCACGCCGACGCGCGCATTTGGCCCCGCAAAACTTGCACCACTTGCGCCGCGTCGTAGAAAGCTCTGGTGGCATTGCGGTGCAAGTGCGGCGCTTTGCTGCCCAGAACGCAGCGGTAAATTATAATGGCCGTTGTTTTTCGTCGTATGACGCGCAGCCGCGCAGCCAATGCGCCTGCGCTCGGGCTTGGCGGCGCGCTGCCAACAGCGTGTTTGTTTGAGGCGAAATTGCAATGCAAATTGAAAGTATGATTTTGATGGTTGTCGGTTTGATACTTGCAGATGCAGACATAAACGAGGGGGCGCCATCGGACCGAGGCAGGCGAAGAAAGAGTGCCGCAGCCGCCCTGGTTTGAGATATTCCATGCTACTTTATCGCGATTTCATGGGCCGCATCGTGAACGCCGCGCCGCACGACACCGTTTCTCACGGTCGCCGGGTTTCCGCGGCGCGAAGCTGTGTGGGCGGGTCCGCTTCGAACGCCCATTAGTTTTGTATGCGCGAGGCGACATTGGCCGCGGCGGTTGCCCTGGGTCAGGCCGCCGCCGCTGGCCAAATGACCGCAGCTGGCGTTATATGTTATCGAGCGCCGCGGCGCCGCGTTTGCAGGGGGGCGCGGATGGGGGGGGGGAGCGGGCTGCGTAGAGTGTGTCCACAAGTCGCCGCCATGCCCGCTCGCGGCGCGTTCAACAATACTTTGTCGGCGCGCCCGCATGGACCTCCGCGATGGTTGCCATTATGCCCGAGGGTGGTGTGTGCAAATCCAACGGGTATGCAGCGCCCCCCCCCTCAAAAAAAAACACCACCACCACGCGAGAGGGAGACAGCCATGGCGGGCTCGGCGGGGCGCATTCATGCGGGTAGTACACGCGCAGGTTTCGGGTCGAGTATGCTGGCACGAGAGAGGTGCGCTGCTGCTGTAGGTCATCAGGTCAAAAGCGTTTGACCTTTCAACGCTCGTCGGGGGGCCGCCAACCGCGGCGCTTGCTGTGCCGTCGTCGGCAGCATATACGCAGGGCGCTGTCATTGTCGAGTCTGCGCGGCATGGGCGTAGCTGTGCGCGTGCGGTTAGACGCGTTGCGTGGCGGCGGTGGCGGGCGGGGTAGGGGCGTGCGGCGGTGAGCGGGAGATGGCGTCATCGCGCCGCGGGCGGGGGGCCCGATGGCTCTCTGACAGCCGATCTGCCGCGGGCCTGCGGTCGGACTCGGACGTCGGGCGCGCGCTCTCGCACTGCGCAGTATGCATTGCCGCCGCGCGCGGACGTGCCGCGCCGCAGCAGTGGCGCGCCGCGGCAAGTTGCTTTTCATTTCTCGTCGATTTCTTTGGCGCTAGGAGGTGCAGTCGGGCTGGAGTTGGCGCCCGTGCGCTCCCTGCTATGAAAGCTGCATCGCATCGCCCCTTAGGGCCCCCGCCTGGGCGCGGGCCCGTCCGCCAGGAGCGCGCCGCTCGTTCGCCGTGGCGGCCGCGGGCGTGAGAAGCGCCCGCGCCTTCGCAACTTGGCCAGCGCTGGCGCAAGAGCCGCCGCGTATAACCCGACGGGGCGCAGCCAGGGCCTTGATCTCAGCGGCCGTGCTGGGCCATCGCAGGGGCGCGGCCGTTTGTCGGCGCAGCTGGGGGCGGCAGCGTCGCCGTTGCCCTTCCCAGTCCCCCCAGCTCCCCACCGCGCCATCTGCCCATCGGGCGGCGCTGATTTGCTTTTGTGCGCGCACCGCTGCACATGTAACCATGTCGCTTGCGGTCCAACGAATACACGCGAGAGGCGCGCTGTGTCGGGCAGCGCCTTGCGCGGCAGCTGCGCGCGCTCGATGCCGCGACGAAGGGCGCGCCGCTCGCGCGCGCGCCGCGCGCAGCTGGCTCTCCTCTACTGCTCTGCTCGTCTATCTAGAGACTAACTTGCTGAACACTGCTCTGCTGATCTTGCTAGCTCACTTGCTCTCTTTTTGCTCGCTGCTCTACTCTGACTCTGAGTACTCTCGCTACTGTGCTGCCTCTATCTACTCTCTTTTTACTCTGTGCTTCTCTGCTGCTGCTAGATCTGAATCTCTCTTGCTCTCCTCTGCTCGTTAAACTGCGAAGCTGCTGCTCTTAGCTCACCGTCTTGAACTGCTGCTCTCTCTTCTCACTACACTTTAACTCTGTCTTCTTCTACTACTCTTCTCTCTCTACTCTGATTAACTGCTGTACCGCTCTTCGCCCGTTCTGCCGAACCGAACGACACAGCGCCCGCCGCTCTTCGGTTCGATCTCGGCCCTGGTGGGCCACTCTCGCGGGTGAGCCACGTCGCGCCTGCGGGGCCCGTCGCACGCTTGCGCGCGATCGGCGGCGACGCGCGGTCGACGCGGCGCGCGTGGCGCTTTGGGCGGCAGCGAGCCACCCGAGCATCCCGCGCACGGCGCGCGCGTGCGAAAAGTATCGCGTCGGTGAGGGCCCGTCAGGTTGTCGCGCCGTTCGCGTGCCAGTGGGTCGACCAAGCCGCGCCTCGCGGGCAGCGGGCGCAGATGTCGCGGGCATATCGCAAAACCGTTGCGTTCGGTCTTGTGGCGTTCTTCAGTGCTGCAGAACTCCGCGCGCGTCGGGGCCCGACGGCTTGCGCGCGGGGGCGGGGCATGGGGCGCTCGGCCCGTGAGGGGAGGGGCATGCGCCCGCGGGCCCGACAGCGCCGCGACGCATGTGGCTTCCGCCTTATCGCTGTCAGGCAATTGTGGGCCGCTGTCGCATGCGCGCAGCGGGGGCCGTTGTCGTCCGTTGGCGCACTTGGCCCGCCGTGTTCTGGAGGCGCGCGCGCGGGCTGCTCATTGCCCCACTCGCGCGCCCGCGAGGGCGCGGGCGCGGCGGCGCAGCTGCCAGGGCGCGCCCCCAATCCCTTTGCGCACCAGTCGCGCATGTATTCCTACCCTGGTCGCGACGTGGCAGCTCGGCGCTGGACGGGGCCACCGACGGCTCGCGAACAGACGCGGCCCACGCAAAGCTCGGTGCGCAGCAGTTCGCCTGGCAACGCGCGCAAGTGTCAAGCGCGCCGTTGTCGGAGGTGCAATGGGGCGCTCTGGCGCAGGCAAAGGCGATTGAGCTGCCCTGCGCGCTGCCCGAATGGTTCGGCCAGCGGCGCCTCGCCCGATACCGTTGGGCCGAGAGCGCGACCCGCCCGCCGAGTCTCGAATTCCACGCGTCTGGCTTCAACTCATGGGTCGTGGGCGCCGTGCAGAGCCCACCGCAATCGTGAAGCAAAATGAAATGCACCGCCAGCCCCGCGCCCGCGGCTGCCAATGTGCGCAGCGCCCTGGGCGCGGGCCCCGCGACCCTTGACGCGCGCGCGCTGGGCCGCGAGCTTCGCGGAAGCAGGCCGACGAGACGAAGGGCGCATGCCGTCGGCCGATCGGGTAGGAAACGGTTGGGCCCGAGCCCCGCGGCCCCGAGCACGGGGTAATGCGGTATTGCGGCATGCCGGGCGCCAGGTGTCCGAAGGGGGCATATGTTTGTTTCGGCCTTCGGTTTCGGGAACGGGCCGTTCGCTGCGCCTCGGGGGTTGCGGCCCCCGCGCCTGAAGCACCCGCGCCGCGCGCCTCGGGCATCGGGGCCGTGCCTGAGCTTTACGCGAGGCTCTCTGCGGCCCAAGCGCGCGGGGTTGCGGCCTCGAGCTCTGGGATGCTGTCCTCGGCGCTGTCGGCCCCGTGCCATGGTGCCAGGGCCGAGGCCGCGTGTCCGCAGCTATCGGGGCGTTATCTCATTGCAGCTAGCCCGCTGCCGTTTTCGAGCCGTTGCATCAAGCGGCTATGCGCAGCGACCAAAGTCGCGTGGCCCCGTGCGCTCAGCCGATCGCCTTGGGCCCCAGGCCGCGCCCCTGGGCTGGTAGCGCGCGGCGCAGAGCCATGAACGCAGGGCCAGAATCATCCCCCCTCCCAACAGTCACCGCGGCCCGCGGCCCCAGCTTGACATCGTCGTCGCTCCATCATGACTGGTCGCGTCGCACCCTCGGCATTTGCGCCAGAGAGCACCGCGGGCTGTCGGTCCGAATATTCGGGCCGTCGCGCGCCGTCGTGCCCGTGGGTCGGCGATGCTTGCCCCGCTGTCGATGTCGGGGCCTGGGGCCCAGGGATGGCTGAGCATGGGCGCTCGGCATCGCGGTCATTGCTGGAAGCTCGTGCGTTGATCTGCCAGGCGGGGTGCCTGCGTCTCGGTCGGCAGGGCTGCCATGGGGTGCGCAGGGGGGATGCGTGCGTGCGTGGGCGGGCGCGCGGACACCACCGCCGAAATCCTGCCCGATGGCCAGCGCAAGTGAACCACAATTTCTGCGAGTGTGCCCGCCGCCTCGGGTGCTTCGGGATCATGTTAGCATCGGCAAGCGGCTTGGGGAAGATGGCTGCGGCGTCGGGCACTGGGTTCGCGCGCGATGCGCCGCGGCTTTGGGCATGTAGTCTCGGCGTGCGGGCGGGGGGGGATGCGCGGGTCTGCGCCCAGCGCCAGGGCCTTGTGCTCTGTGCGCTCGGGGCAGAAGCTCTACGCTTGCTCACTGTGGGGCGGGGCCATGGGCTCTGCGTGGTTGGGGCGAGCGTCGCACATGGCGTCTCGCGGGCGCTGGGTAGCCCGCGCGGCGGTGTCGAGGACCTACCTGGGCGCGCTGGTCCGTCCGCTGTAGCATTGCGAGTTAAGCCGCGCGCGCTTCGCGATCATTCCGAATCGCGTCCGTGCGCGGCCCCCTGGCGACGTCACCGCCCCCGTCCTTTGGGCGCGCCTCGCGCGCGTGCTTCTCCGCGGCGCCAGCGCCCGCGCGAGCGGGCGCGCTTTCCTGCCCCTCGCGCCTGATGCGATGGAAGTAGTTTTGGGCGCGCTGTCTTACCTCGGGCATGTCGCCGACGCGTCTTTCTCTGGGGTAGATTTTTGGTATGTACTTTCTGCAGTACCTTGCTCGGTATCCGGATTCGGCGAGGTACTTTGGTAGGTACTTCGGGAGGTACTTTGTACCTCCGACGGTACTTCGGGATGTACTTTTTCTGGCCGACGGTACTTTGGTAGGTACTTTTTGAGTTCGACGGTACTTTGGTAGGTACTTCGGTAGGTACTTTGGTAGGTACCTTGGAATGTACTTTGGTAGGTACTTGTTGAGTTCGACGGTACTTTGGTTGGTACCTTGGTAGGTACTTTATCAGTCCGACGGTACTTTGGGATGTACTTTAGGTACCCAGGGATGTACTTTTTCTGGCCGACGGTACTTTGGTAGGTACTTTTTGAGTTCGACGGTACTTTGGTAGGTACGTTTTGAATTCGACGGTACTTTGGTAGGTACTTTGGTAGGTACCTTGGTAGGTACCTTGGGAGGTACTTTTTTGGGGGTAGGTACTTTGGGAGGTACATTTTCATTCCGACGGTACTTCGGGATGTACTTTTGGTTCCGACTGGTACCAGAACAAGAATTCCGTAGGTACTTCGGGAAGTACTTCGGGGGGTACCTTGGACTGTATCTGGGCGAGGTGGGGTATCGGCAACTGATTATCGTGCTCATCCTGGGGTTGGCCGATGTATTGTTGGTCGCGCTATCAGACCACAGATGTCGGTTGGAGATATTTGTATTCCCGCTGCATTTTCGAGCTCCGCCATCGGCCCATTTTCGAGCTCGGCAGCAGCGTGGTCTGCGGGCAGGGGCGCCAGCTGCATGTATTAAAATAACATGTGTTCCAGGGCGCCAGGTGGTGAACTTGTCGCAATCTACCCCCGCGCTGAAAAACCAACGCACCTGGGCCTGAACGAAATACATACGCATGTATTTGTCGCATGGAATTTTCGCATGTATGCGTTTCGGGGCCGTTCCCATGCCGCATCGGCCGATCGCCGATTTGCGCCGACTGCATATTTTTCAAAGCGCTGCATTTGTGGTTCCAGCGGGCCGCGCGGGGGCCCTCGCTGCGGCGGCGTGGGCGCTATGATCGGGCAGTGAA
>CAUYUJ010021437.1:199492-246992 GCA_963575745.1 Prorocentrum cordatum
GGGCCTCGGCCCAGAGCTCATCCGGGTCTTGCGGGATGAATGGTCCAGCCGCGGGTGGTGCCTGTCCGACAGCAGGGGGTTTGGTTCCATTTTGCTGAGTTCCGCAGCTGTAAACCCAGCCCTGCGGTGTGGGAGCGGCAGAGTGCGGTGTCTGCGCTCGTAGATAGCGAAAGCGACCCCATGGAGCACGGTCGCTTGGCGATGTCGTGTTTTGGCAGCTTCGACAATGTGGTCAGGAAGGTAGTGAGTGCGTGCCGCCATTGTGGCAAGGGCGTCGGCCTGACGGTTGAACTCCTCCGCAATGGGCCCGATGAGCCCAAGGTCGATGCCCATGTCTCCCAGATGGCTGGCGATTTTTTCGACGCGAAACATGTTGGGCTTGGCCATAACACATCGGTGGATCTTTTCCCAGAGCTCCGCGTGCGTGCCCTGCGGCGCTGGATGTCCGTCGATGATTCTTTGGAACCCATCGACCACCGCCTGGTTGTCCACGAAAACGTGCACTGGCCGTTCGGCACATGCCGTAAGGTGGACAATGGCGAGGGTCTCCGCAACCTGGGCGTTCTGCGTTAGGCCGTGAACGCGTGCACTGTAGTTCATGCGGTGGTCGATGCCGTAGTAGACGCCGTACCCCGCTCTTGCTAGCAATGGGATGGCTTGGTTGGTGCATGCACCGTCCGTGGCAGCGTAGACCCATGTCCAACCAGTGTCGTGGTCAAGGTAGGTGGTGTAGGTGTCCTGGGCTGAAGCCGCAGGATCTCCCTCAGGGGGGGGCCGCGGTATGGGCTGTGGCAGCGGGTCCCTCGCGAGGTCGGCCTGCAGGTCGAGGAGGGCTGGGTCTTCGTCAAAGAGCCCGCAGTGTCTTGTGCGCGGCGGAAGACGGGCCCACTGGTCGTCACTGATGAGGGTGGTGAGAGGGAGTCTTTCTCGGGCCCAGCACTTGCAGTCGCGGACAGTGTGCTCCTGAGTTTCCTCTTCCTCGTCGCAGTACGGCAGATGGGGCTGGGGTCTGCCGACGTGTTTGATCGGGATCGTCGCTGTTGGGTGTGATCCCCGCCCGACAGGTAGTTGAGGAGGAGCGCCAGCTGCCAGGCATTGCATTTGGCTGCTCCTTTAGTTCGGGCGAGCCACGTGCTGGCGAAGAGGTCGAGGCCCTGTCTGACAGAGGCTAGGTAGCCAAGGTCGTGTCGCCGTGGCTTGATCCTCCGCAGAAAAGCCCTGCGTTGCGAGGCCCGCAGCATGTGGAGGAAGGCGTTTTGGGGTAAATTCAGCCAGCTGATCTGGCAGCCCCAGTCGTCGTACATGATGCCAAATGTGGGCCAGGTCCATCGGAGCTGCTGGAGCGACTGGACGAGTCGTCCGACGGGTCCTCCACCAAACAGGGTCTGGACGTGGTGTTGGAGGTCTCTGGCGAGCCCGCAGAGTGTAACGTCGCGGTTTAACCTGTCGCCGCAGGCACAGGAATGCTTCACGCTGCGTGATGGCGTCGATCTCCAGGGCGTGTCCTGGGACGCACACGGCCATGAGAGTCCAGAACTCGACCCACTTGTTCCCCTTGGGCGGATAGCCGCCTTGAGGGCGTGGTTGTAGGCAGTCTTGGCTGGGCCTGATGGTGCTTGAATGTCGGTGCCCGTGGTGCAGACGCTGGCAGCCAGGGAACGGGCGTGCCGCGCCTTGATAAGCATCGGCGATGGGAGCTTGCCAATGCGCGGCAGGCGGATAGTCGCTCTCCGTACACGGGCGTCAGCGGTGGCCGTGAGGTTAAGCGCGGCTGGAGCCGGCGCTGCCTCTGCGTTGATGTAACTCCCGACGAGCTTGAAGGAATCGACCACACGTAGGGGGCGCTCCGCCAGTGTGAGCTGGGTACGGCGGCGTGAAGCTCGTCGGTGAGCGCCCACCCTGCCACTTTACCAGGGTGAATGCGTTGACCTGAGAATCGATCAAACTTGGCGGTTTCGTCAAGAGATTTCTGCAGCTCAGACGCGGTGTGGGTAGTGGAGTTGCTGTCGTCTACAAAGGTAGTGCTGAGTGATCGAGGAACGTATCGATGCTGCCTCTTTGTCCACACGCACATGAGCAGCTTGATGTCGTCCAGAGACCACGAACTTCCCTGGAGGTGACCGTTAGTCCTGGCCAAGTCCTTAGAGTACGCTCCGTTCATGCGGATGTAGCGTTTGTGGTGTCTGTAGAAATTTCGGCGGACAGTGACGATGTCTTGAGGGCACCCCGCGTGCAGCGCAAGGTTAAGGCAGATGTCCGTGATGAGGTGGTCGAAGCACTTCTGTCGGTCAAGGGCAGCTCCAGCTAAGGGGAGGAGTAAAGCCCTGGCGTGCTCGATGCGCAGGGCGAGAGAGGTGCTGACATCCCCAATGGTGGCTTTGGGAACAGCGCCGAAGCTCGTGGCGTGGGTCCATCCTTTCCGCCAGTCCGTGAGGCTACGGTAGGCTGGCGCTTCCCACGCGTACATCCAAACGGAAAGAACCGAGAGAAGTCGTTGGTCCGTCGGGAGTTCCCCTCGGCCTTTTCGGAGGCACGGGTTTGGCACGTGTAGGAGGGGCTCTGGGATGGTGCCAGTGCGTTGCATAGCACGTAAGACGCTGGCGAAGAGGCGAAGGATGTCGTCGGGTAACTCCTTAGCCTCCTTAGTTGTCCAGCCGTCGAGTCCCCCCGCGCGGCGCGGTGAACGGGTGCGAATGAAGTGGATGAGTTGGTCGTCGGTGAGGTGGAAAGGGGCTGCTGGTGATGGCGTAGGCAGCTCTTGTCGGTACTCGTCGTAGAAGTCTGCCCACGTCGGCATAGCTTCGGCGTCATGGCCTGCGCGAGCGCGGTACCTGCCCAAGATGGGCTCCCAGGTGTCGACCATGAGCTTAAGCATGTCTTTGGTATTGGCAACAATGGCGTTGGCGGGGAGGGCGTCGGGGACCTGGGCAGGTGGTGGGTCACGAGGGTGGCCTTCGTCGTTGTCCGTGTCGAGCGAGCTACCGTCGCTGGGGCTGAAGCCGCCAGCGTCGGTGTCGGCATCACTATCGTCCGTGCAAGCTTGGTCAGGGTTGAAGGCGGTGGTGTCGCAGTGGAGCTGTGCATCGTCGGGAGTGGCGGGCGTGCGGAGATACGCCGTGGGCGAGCAGTCGGCAGCCCGTGCGTATATGGCCGCCTTTCGCCCGCTTGGCTCGCGGACACCCTCAGCCCAAATCTTGATGCGTTCAGCTTTGACTCGGTTTGCACGTCGCGCCAGCTCTGAGTCAAGGTTTTGGATCAGACGGTCCAGGTGCTCTCCGCGTGGTGCTGGCACGTCGGGGGCCCAGGCCTCGGGAAAGGCCAGGAGGACCGTGGGGCGCAGCTTGTGGCAGAGAAGGCGGGCCGCGGTCCACGTGCAGTCGATGCGCTGCGCCAGGTACGGCGGGATAGCACGGTAGTCGATATGATGGTGCTGTCCGATGAAGCGAAGCTCACAAAGTTGCCGATGGAGCTTGCGAAGGCGGTTCATGTGGATCGTGGAAGCTCCGTAGGTGGGAAAGGCGCGGGGGACAGCGGGTCGCTCCTCGAACGTGGGTGTGAGCCCGTGCATGGTAGGGGGCTTCTTTTTTGGGTGGTCTGGCGGTGGAGGTGGCAGGTCGCGCAGCCGGGTGAGATGGTACTCATGGCTGGCCTCGTTTGCCAGGGCGAACATGCGTTCCACATCGTCGCGTGTGTCGGCCTGCTCCATGCGGTCATGGTATCGCCCTGCGATGAGGGTCCCTAAAGCCTGAAGTTCGTGGTCCTCATGTGCTCCGTCGTTAGGAGGGTAAGGCGTGGGGGCTAGAAGGCGTCGGGCCGTATGGTCGAGGCGGCTAAGGTCGAGCGTGACCTGCCGGCCAACATGGGACTTCGCTGGCAAGTCACGCAGATAGCAGAAGTCGGTGACAAGGGATCGCGCCGCTTGGTTGGCGATGATGTAATCGATGCGCGAAGTGCGGGGGCACTTGGTGACGCGGTCCCAGTCAGGGATATTGCCATATGTGTGCATGGTGTGGTCTGGTGTGCCTTCAGCGACGTTAAACCATCCGTGCTGCATCATGTGCAGCAGGTGTGGATTGTCGTCGATGTTCGTGTTGGCGTCCATACAAATGAAATACGGGGCTGAGCCGACCCTCGCGGCGGCGCAGTCAGCAAGCCGAAACAAATCGGTGCTGTCCCCTCCAGCGACCCCGTAGAGGCTCGCAATGTAGATCCCAGCGGGACCGTGGTTGTTTCGTCGCCGCCTGCGGCGGTGCTGGGTGCAGAGCGGGAGGAAGGCCTCGTGCCATCGTTTCTTGGCCTTGAGGGTGGCGATACAGGACGCAGTGTCGTCGACGGTGGAGTCGACGATGGCGTCCTTAGAGAGGATGGCGACCCCTCCCGAGGCGCCAGTGTTGCCCTCGACCGTGTGGTCTGTGCCGCCGTGAGCAGCTTTGCGCTGGGCTCGCGCCAGATCCAGGTCAGGTCCCAGACTGGCCTGATATCCCCCGTGGTGTGGATTGGCGGCGTTGGTAGCGATGGCTTGTCTGGTAGGCTTGGCATGTCGGGTCTCCTGCAGTGCTATGACTGCGGCGTTGTGGTCGACACCTAGAGCGGTGATGGTTGGCCAGTTCGCTGGGAGACTCGTGATGTTGAGGCTGACGAGGTGGATGGAGCGACCTGGCCCGTCTCCGTCGGTGGAGCTGGGGTTGGCACGCCCCGCACGGTGGAGGGCAGCCTGGCCCTCACCCAGGTAGAAGGCTTGGCCACAGTAGGAGCTCATGGCGTCCCTGCAGATTGGCTTGAACGGGGCTGAAGCCGCCGTCAGGCCAAAAGTATAGGCGAGGCATGGTCGACACTGCGCCAGGGGGGGTTCATAAACATCGGCAAAACTGCCTCGAAAAATCCTCCTCACTCCTGTACCGTGAGGGACGGGGGGAGGGGAGGTGAGACGGCAGCAGAGGGAGAGGGAGGCGACTCCTCGATCCGTCCTGCCGAACACAAGAGCAAAAGCAAACCAGCGGCGGCAGCTCGGCGCGGCAGCGGCGCAACGCACGCGCATATACTGCGCACGCGACGCCGCTGGTCCGTCCTGCGGCGGCGCGCCCGCCCCGTCAGTACCGTGATGAGCAGCATCGGGTGGAACAGCTCGAGCAGCGCGGTCGGTGGCCTGGCGCTGAGCCTCGTCCATGCCCGCTGCCGTGAGGCACGCGTTGCGGACAGGGCTGACTCCGCGCGGGGCCGCCGCTGCCGCGGCAGCGGCTGAGGTGGCGGGGGCGCCGCAACGACTCTGAGGAGAAAGCGGTGAGCCGCCGCCGAAGCCCGCCGCGAGGTCCTTGACGCGGTACTTGTTCTTGAAGGGGTCGAAGGTCGGCGCCTCGTCGATGGGGGCGACAACGCGGGTGGGCGGCGGCATCTCCTGGTCCGTGGACGGCGTCGGCTCGAGGTCGACCTGGCCAGGTTCGGTGGCGCTGACACCGAAGCGTGGCACCACCTCGGGGGCTTGGGCATCAGCCTGAGTCTCGCGGGGCGGCGAGCTCGTGGAGCTCCCAGGGGCCTTGCGCGAGCTGTGGCGGCTGCAGGACCGGCTACGCGGGACGCGCCCACCCGTGTGGCGGTCGCGTGGCGAGGTCGCCTGGGCGTTAGCGCGCGCAGAGTCCGCCCTGCTCGGGGAGCGGATCGGCGCTGCGCAGGGTGTTGGGCTGGGCTGGCGGGAGCCGCCTGTGCCGCCCGCCGCCGAGGCTGCAGCCTGGTCAGGGTCGACGGCGTCAGGGCGGGGGCTGACGTGATGGGCGCTACCCTCGCTGTGCCGCGGGGAGGCGCTGTGGTGCGCCTGGGTGTACGTGAGGACGAGCGGGACGAGCGGCTGCCGCTCGCGCTCAGGTGGGGCAGGTTTTGCCTGGGCAGGGCGCAGCGCTGCGGCCACGTTTGGCGGGGGCGTGTGTTGGCGCGGTTGCCAGGCACGCACGTTCGCCTCGCGCCATCCTTCGGGGCGCCCTGTCCTGCCACGGCTTGGTGCAGCCCCCTGGGCTGAAGCCGCAGGGGTTACCACTGCGGGCTGGTTGCTGGGGGTGCTGTCGTGGCGGCCTGGGTAAAGGCCCCAGGCACGCGTGGACCCAGGCACGGGCGAAGTGGCCCGTGGGGGAGCCTGCACGAGTGCACGCGGGTAGCCGATGACCGCTGGGTGCACCCTGGCGTGGGGGGCATGGCCGTAGCTGAAGGCGGCTGCTCCTGCCGCCGCGGGCCTGGCGCCAATGGGGCCACGGTGGTAGGCGGCACCCCCGCCGTACACCGTGCTGTCGCCTGTCGGGACGCGCGCGGGGGAGCGGTTGCGTGGCGTGCTCGGCTGACCTGCGTCGCGTTGGTCGCGCTGCTGGGTGCGCTGCTGGTGCTGTTGGTAGCGCTGCTGGTCGGCTCTCGAGAGCGGGCGGGTGTCGGGGAGGATGGGCGGCACGTCGGTCCGCCGCCAGCCCTGATAGACGTGCTCGAAGGCATGGTCTGGGTAGGTCTCCCCGACGGGTGAGTAGCGCCGCACATGCTCCACGTAGTCAATGTTCTGCGGCTCGGGGAGCACCGTGATGTTCACAGCTCGCTGGTGCGCTGGTCCATAGAGACAGAAACTACCACGGTTGCTGCGGTCGTGGTTCAGCTCGGCTTCGGTCGCGGCACGGCTCACCATGGCGTCGCAGAGGCGCATGTCATAGTCGAGAGCTTGAGGCCCAGGGCCGCCCTCGGCATCCCAGTACAGTACCACATCTCGCCAGCGGGTGCGGGTAGTGTGGATGCGCTCGGCGATGACTCGCAGACGGTCCTGACTGTGACACGATCCCTATGCATGTTGGTGATGGCTAGGGAGTAAGGTCGGCGGACCGTTTTGTTGAAGATGAAGTCCTCCTTGAGGGCCTGGTGGGGGCCGAAGAGCACGTAGCCTTCCCTCCACAGCGGTTGGTCGGGGGACGGATCTTCAGGCATCCCCGTTCCTGTGAACCCAGGTGGCCGCCTCGTGCCGTCGGGCAATCCCTGCTTGAGGACGCGACGCGGCCTCGGTGGAAGATACCATTGACCCTGGTAACCTGCTTGGCCTGGTTGTGGAGGCTCCCCACCGGGGCCTGAAGGCGCTCGGGGGAGTTCCTTGAGGTCGTGCTGGGCTGGCGCGTTGCCGTATTGGCGGGCAAGGATGTGCGGAGGCATCCCTGTGGCACGGACGTCGAACAGGCTGTGCGGACTAGGCGGATGGGGGCACCTGCTGGAGAGGCAGCATGTGTCGGAGTCCCTGTTGTCGGTGCTGTACGCACACGTCCAGCTGTTGCAAGAGTAGTCGGTGGACCAGTCCATAAGTGCACGTAGTCCGCTGAGGGAGCAGTCTGGGCACGTTGGTTGGCCCGAGGTGCCGAGCTGCGTGTTGCGGCGAGCCGCACAGTACTGACAGCATTGGAATCGGCACTGTGGGCATGACCAGCGTCCTGGTAGGGGCGGGAGTGCTTGCTCGTTTGTGCCTGGGTCGTCTGGGTGGGGTCGGGGTCGATCCCACAAGGGCCAGACGTCGGCGAACCAGGACTGGCCTGTAGTGCGGTCCACCTCGGCGGGGAGGCGAGCGTCGTCAGCATGGCGCTCGATCCACTGGGGCCCCATGTCCGCTGGGATCATGACCGTGCGCCAAGTGTCGTCCGCCTTGACGTGGACTTGGGTCGGTGCCCAGAGCTTGGTAGTAGTATCGCCATGGCCGTGGTGGAGGATGACCCAGCCGTCGCGACCCGCCACCGCAGGGTCGATAACGCGGTGGCCCATGACGGTCGTCCCCCACAGTAAGTAGGCGCCGTCGTGGTGCTCGCCTGGGTCAAGCCAGACCTCGATGCCAGGGGCATTGACACGGGCCCGCACATCGCGGACGTGGAAAAAAAAAAAAAAAAAAAAAAAAAAAAAAAAAAAAAAAAAAAAAAAAAAGAAAAAAAAAAGAAAAAAAAAAACAAAAAAAAAAAAAAAAACAAGAAAACAAAAAAAAAAAAAAAAAACAAAAAAAAAAAAAAAAAAAAAAAAAAAACAAAAAAATAAGAAAAAAAAAAAGTAAGAAAAAAAAAAAGAAAAAAAAAAAAAAAATAAAAAAAAAAAAAAAAAAAAAAAAAAAAAAAAAAAAAAAAAAAAAAAAAAAAGAAAACAAAAAAAAATAAAAAAAAGGCGAGAACGTGGTAGGCGGTCGGCTCCTCTTCCGTCTCGATGTGCTCCCACGTCTCGATGTCGCTGTTGTCCGAGGTGGAGTTTCCGCCGCTCTGCCGTGACGAACGCGAGGCGGATCGCCGTGGGCGGGCATGGCCTCGGGCGAGGGCGGCGGCCGCGCTGATGGGGGACGGCGCACGGCGGTCGTCGGCTCCTGATGTCGTCGATGAGCGGTCTGGACTGTGTGCCAGGGCGGCGCCTGACTGGTAGGTGCGCGGTGGGCCAGACGCGGCCCAGGGCTGGAGCCGCTGGGGCGCGGCTCTCGTGCGTCGGACTGCCCCCGCACGGGGGCGGCTTGCAAGCCAGTGTACACCAGGTCGATCAGTGGCTGCGGGTCCAGCTGGAGCTTGCAAAGCGAGACGCGTGGACGGGGCTGGTTGGGGTCGGCCCTGGTGGCGGTTTCGGTGTCGTAGTGCTGTTTAGCCCATGCTCGCGCTGCCTCTGGCGAGTATAGTGCCTGCGGCGGTGGCCACGCTGCCGCGATGTCCAGCCTGCGCCAGGTGTTGGCTTCCTGGTCGCGGGCTTCAGCCGCCTCGCGGAGGTCTGGATGATCGTAGCCAGCGATGTGGAGGGCGTGCGCACAGTCGCCCATGCCATAGGCTTGTGGTAGGGCACGGCACCTGGAGGCAGCTTCCGTGGGGGCACACCAGTCCATGCGGATGAGGAGGCCCAGGACCCGAGGGTAGATGAGGCGCGATCCGTGGGCCTCCCCTTTCACGAAGTTGTGCCAGTTTTCACCGCTCGGTGGTTGGGTGGCCTCGCACATCCAGAGCGCGATGGGCCCCCACGCGAGGGTGTCGTCTTCGAGGCTGTAGGGCGGGTGGGGCGGCACTGCGTACCACGCGGCCAGCGACGGGTGCACACTCACGTACGTGCGGCCAACATTTGTGGCAGTTCGACCCTTCGCTTCACGGCGGGGGCCTGGCAGGAGGTGACCTCCGTTGAAAGCGAGACGAGCCGCGAGGTCGCCGCGGGTCCCGTGCCAGAAGACCGTGGGCGTGTCAGTGGTGGGTTGACGGAGGTCCCACGTGAGGTAGGGGAAAAATCGTCTCGCCTGAGTTCCCGCCCGAGTCTTCCAGCACCCAAGTGAGTCGGTTCGGGGGCCTCTGCATGATGTCAGTCCACGGCACCAGCGCTTGGAGTGTTGGATCATGGGTGAATCGAGGATGGTCGTGGAGTCGCAGGGCGTCTTTGATGTCCTCTGTAGACACGCCACTGTTACCAAGCGCAAAGCCGTTTTGGTACAGGGCGTTGAGGATGCTCGTCGGCGGCACGGGGACCGCTGGGTCGCGCTGGATGGTGTTGCGTAAGTTGCGCGTCGGTGGCCTGAGGGCTAGGTGGGGCGTACCAGGGCCTGAAGGCGCCTGGGGCCTGGCGGGTGATGCATAGCGTGCTCGCCGACGTGGTGGTTGGGTGTCCATGTCGGAAGAGGAACCACGAGCATCTGCATGTCGGAAGATGGACCACGGGCTGTCGCGGGTGCGCTCACGTGGTTCCCTTGCCTCGGCGTCGCTGGCCTGAGCTGTGGCGTCTTCGTGAGTCGGTGGGGTACCATAAGCCATGCCGCTTATGGAGCCGTCTCGCGGGGACGGGCTGGTCGATCGTGGTGTGACAGACGAGGCTCGCGATACCGCGGCAGTGACTTCGACAATGGCGGCGGTGGTGGCGGTGGTGACATCGGCGACTGCGGCGGCAACTGCAGCAGCATAGTGTTCCTGTAGCAGCGGATGTCGAAGTGGGTGCACGTGCTGGCTTTCGGGTTCGTCGGGATGCGTGCGCGGCATTGTGTGTGTGGCCTCATCACGCGGCCTCCTGCTCGGTTGGCAACAGCGGAGGCACCACTGGGCCGTGGATGAGTCCAGGGCGCGCGCACAAATGCGGGCTCCTACGTGTCCGACGGCCCCTTGAGCGAGGAGTTTGGCGCCGACCAGAAGAAGACCGCACACCACTCCGCCAGTGGCAATAGCTCCGAGTTTGCCACTGGCCCATTTCAGGACACCCCCGAGGCCAAACCCGACTGCGCTGGCTCCGCCCGAGACGATATCTCTGAGTTTGGCGCTGGTCCACTTGAGAATACCCCACAAGGCGGGCGTGACTTTGCATGCCGTTGTGCGTCGGGGTGTAGTGGACACAGATGGGCCTGGTGCCGCCGCTTCACGTCGTCGTCGCTGCCGGTAGCTAGGGTCTCGGCTCGGTGTCGGCAAGTACCCGTCGATCTGGTCCTTGTACGGCATGGCTACCACGATGGCATACGTGGCCACGAAGAGGCAAATGAGACAGCCACAGCGTCGTGAGGCCGCTGCGCTGTGCGGGGCCTCGTAGGAGCCGCTGGCGTCTGGGCTCGCGTCGTCGATGGGGTCGTTGTCGATGCCAGCCTGCCAGTGGTCGACGGCGCTGGAATTGGAGTCAGTCGCGTTAGCACGGCAGACAAGGGTGCGGGGCGTGGTTCTGCCACCTGAGGTCTGAAGACGTCCAGGTCCAGCCAATGCTGCAGCGGGGCTGAAGCCGCCACTGCGCGGGCTGGTTAGAGCTGGCGATGCAGTGGGATGGCTTGTCTCGTCGGCGGCAGTGGCGCCTTCAGCGTCGTTGAGCTGTGCGCTGGGGTCGGCCTGGGCCGAGTTGTTGGGCGGACTGCTGTGCGACGGGGGGCGCCCTATGTAGGGTTCGCTGTCACGGTCACGCTGGGCCGTGTCACCTGGCGGTGCCGTGCCGTCGCGATCCTGGGTATCCATGTCGTCCTGGCTATCGTCCGACGCGTGGAACGAGTCCAGGGATATGTTGATATCGCTGGCCGCGATGTGCTGGAGCAGAGGCGGTTCGGCGTCGGCTGCGGGCTGGTCACACGTGGCGTGCTGGGCGAGGGGGCCAGCTGGCGGTGGTAGGTTTAGCGGTTCCATCGGTGCCGCGGCGAGCTCCGCCTCGACAAGCGGCTGCATGTCTGGCGGGTGGTGCAGGATCGCATCCGCGAGGTACGCCAGGGCGTCTTGGTCGGGTGGAGGGAGGCCTCTTGGCAGCAAGGCGTGGGCCCGTGAGAGGTATGGCGGCAATGGTGCCGTGAAAGCCTCAGGGCCGACGAGCTGGGCACGAGCGCCCTGGTATTCCAGAAGGAGGCCAAAGTAGCGAGTGGGGTACTCGCGGCTGCCCTGGATACGAGTGAGGTTGCGGTTGGTGCGCTGTCTGTCGGGGCCTGCTCTGTGCCAGATGTCCTCGCACATGTCGAACGCGGTGCGCTGGCGCAGGGCGTCGTTTTTCTCCTCGGAGTCCTCCTGGAAAAAGTGGTCGTACTGTGGCAGATGGAGCGTCGCCAGGATGTACGGGACGCAGTCCTCGAGCCATGCCCAGAACACGTCCTGGTGGTCCTCACCTGGTGCCCACGCCGCGGCGCACGGTATGAGCCGTGCTCGGATCATCATCAGGTGCCAGAAAGCGGGGTCCTCCTCGGGCTCGCCCCTGGCGCACAGAGGAGTAGTGAGACCCGTGGGGCTAAAGCGGGGCACGACAGCGGGGCTGAAGCCGCCACTGCGTGCCTGGGCTTTGTCGGCGGCCCCGTCGAGGATGTGCTGCACGACGGTCGAGGACAGGCTGAGGGCGGACTGCGATGCATGTGTCGTAGTTGACGAGGACGTGCTCGTAGGAGACATGCTGGTACTCGCCGTAGCCGTCGTAGTAGCCGTCGGAGTCCCAGGGGGGCAGCGCGTGGGGCAGGGCCCCTGGTGCTGCTCAAGCCAGGCGCTCGCAATGGCGCCCAGCGGCCCGTTGCCGCGCGGACCCGCGGCGGCGGTGCCGTTCACGATCGGGTCCAAAATGGTGCAGTGATCGTATTTGTAGATGCTGTCATCGTAAAGGTAGAAGAGCGTCCCACGTTCAGCGTGTCGCAGGAAAAAATCACCTCCATGCTGGGGCGCACCGCCTGAAGACGGGTGTGCTCCCGCAAGCGAGGGGGGGGCCAGGCTGCAGGCAAGGCGCCACATGATGGCGAGGCCTGGCGGGCGGCGCGAGCGATGAGCCAAAAGCTGCATGTCAGCACACGTCCTCAAATACCCCTGAATGCTCATGTACATTGCAACAATCACGCCCCCTGCAAGACTACGGGTGTCCCTACACCAGATAGCTTGCGCGTGCTGCTGCCAAAACAGACATGAGGTGACAAGAAAGAGATACGACGCGAAGAGGGAAGAGATGCCTCTGAAGGCGCTTCCTCGGAGGGCTGAGGCGGGCTCTCTGAGGCACCTTCAATAGGGTTCCTGGGTGGCCCGACCCTTGTCCTTGCCTTTGTCGGCCCCTGGGGGCCCCGTCCCTGGGGTGACCTGGCCTGGCTGGTCGATCCAACCGCAGGCAGCCACGGGTTCGGCGGCCGCTGCAGCTTCCTCCTTCTTAGTTTCCAGAGTGGCCACTTGTGGCAGGTGGATGGTGCCTCCCGTGAGGTGCCCGAGGAGGGTCTGGATGTCGCCGCGCAGTGCAGCGGCGTCGGCGGTTGCCGTCTGTTGCTGGGTGACGACGGTGGCAAGCCCCCGTTCCAGCCCTGAAACGTGCTCCGCGAGTGTGGCCTGGGAGGAGAGGACGCCCGCAAGCTGTACCTGCATGTTATCCACCGTGTTGGCTAGCAGCTCGTGCTGTTGTTCCATGTGCTGGATGCGGTTCGTGGCAGCATCTGGCAGTTTAGAGGCCGATGCGAAGCGCTCGCCGAAGGTGTTGAGTTCGTGGGAGGCCTCGCTGTATTCATCACCTGATGAGAGGATCTCGACGTCGTCGACGTCGCCTGGTACTTCGGCGGCTGTGGCAGCGTCGCCTTCGGCGTGGCCCCCACCTTCTGCCGCCACCGTGCCAAGCCAGGAGTCGTGGCCACCTGATCCTGGGGCGGCCATCGGTTCAGCGGCTCCGTCCGTGCCGTGCGGGGGTGCAGAGGAGCTGCGGCCTGGGGCGCAGGATGACCTTGCGTGCGGCGTGGCGTCACGTTTTCCGCTGGAGGAGCGGTGGCGCTTGGCTGAAGGCTCCTCCTTGGGGATCAGGAGCGGTGCGACGCCCTTGCCTTTGGGCGTGGCAGTCATGAGGTCGTGGAGGTAGGGGCTCTGGGCCGCTTTGGTGAGGAGTGTGCCGGTGGCGGGGCTAAAGCCGCCACCACGGCTGGCGGCGTCACAGGCTCTGTGATGGTGGTAGGCGTGACGATGGTAACGTTGTCCCGCTTCGGCACCACCTCAGCCAGCGGGGCCTCGGTGATGCTCCACGGGATGGGGCACCCCGCGACCTGCACCGTATAGGTGAGTGGGGGCCGATGAGCGCGCACTAAGGCAAACTGGGCCGCAGTGGCTGGGTCCCAGGCGGTGTGGTAGACCTCACAGTCCCATTTAACGGACGGGCCCGTGAGAGTCTTGGCGAGCTGGGTCAGCGTGGCGTGGCGTGCCGCAATGCCAGTGATGCGGTAGCGCGTCTTGGCGAGGGTAGCCTCGCATCCACGGATGCTGACAGCAGCAGCCTTGGCGGCGTCTGACCCCCGTGGAACACGGATCCCCAGTAGACCTGACTTGCCGTGTCTGACGACTCCCAGGGCCTTGAACTCCACCGACTTCTGGAACGCGTCTGCCATCGTGATGGGCTGGTCCTCAGGGAACCACACGGTCTGATACTTGTCAGCGGTGGGCTCGTCTGCACCTACGTTGCTGAGGTCGTAGGTGGCACCGAGTTGCCCTGATCCCGCCAGGACCTTGTCGACCGCTTGAAGACTGACGCCGAAGGTGGCGGCCAGGGACCTCTTTCCGACGCCCGATCCAAACCTGCCTAGGCTTTTGCAGGGTTCGAGGATGGTGACGGCTTTAAAGTTGCCGTGGAAGAGGGCCTTGAAGGTGTCCTGAAGCTGACTATCGAGCTCCTGGCGGCGAGCGTCTTTCTTGGACTCCCTGTGCTTTTGGTTTTGGCGCGCCTTGTCCTGTGGGGCAGAGTCCCCTCGAAAAGGGCCCTTGGCGCGTGGACCACCGTTCACGGGGGCACCTCCCGAGAACTGGTCCTCGAAGGCCTGGTGCATGGAGGGGACTGCGGCAATGGCCTCGGTTTCATGTATGGTCGCCCGAATCCAGCATACGTGGTCGGCAGGGTCGATGGTGGCGACGGCTACTTTTTCCGTGCAGGCGACCTCCTTGGTGCCCAGCTGGTACACGGTCACGGGGACGTGCGTGTGAACCACTTTGGGCGCCTTGGGGTGTCGCTTCAGGACGGGGACGGCGAGCTCGGCACCGACGTAGTTGTCGTTTTTTTGGGCCCATGAAAGCGATCGCGAGCTGACCCGTGGCTCGCTTGCCCTGCTCGAGGTGGTGTTGCAGCAGCCGTTCACCGCTCTCGTAGTCGTGGAGGCTGATACTGGGCTTGTACGTCTTGCCGTCGTCAGGTGATGTGGGTTCGGCGAGGACAGGGACCTTCCAAAAGGCCGGGTCCAAGGCGATGAATTGGGTGTCCGCAGCCTGAAGACGTGCGGAACCCGCTGGTGGGTGTGATGTGTCACCGCCAATGCGCTTAGGCTTGCTGCGCTGGTGATGATCAAGCGTGTAGCTGATCTGGTTGGCGGCGCACATGCGGATCAGGGCGCTGCCAAGCTTCTTCGTGTTGGACTTGTGCATGTCGTACGTTGCCTGGAGCTCGTCCGCGTTCAGCTCGGCAAGCCCGTTGTATGCGGCCGTGGGGCGGTCAGACCCCGCTTGCTTGAACGCTGCGATGCAGTCCTGCTTGCGTTGAAGGAGAGACCCTTCGGCAGCAGGGCGCGTGGGACGGGAACTCGGAGGCTGCTTAGAAGAGCGACGGCGCTCCGGCTTCTTGGGGGCCATTGCTGCGGGCGCTCTGGTGAGGAGAGGTGACGCGAATCAGTAGGGTCCTGCTGGGACCCCTCCGGTCTCGCGAGGCCTGGGAGTCTGACTCCGAGGCGGGGCGCTTCGCGTCGCGGCTGCGGTCTGAGTGCTGGGCACTCTCGAGCCGAGACTATAGAGAGAGAGAGAGAGAGAGAGAGAGAGAGAGAGAGAGAGAGAGAGAGAGAGAGAGAGAGAGAGAGAGAGAGAGAGAGAGAGAGAGAGAGAGAGAGAGAGAGAGAGAGAGAGAGAGAGAGAGAGAGAGAGAGGGAGGAGGAGGGGGGGAAAAGAGAAAATGGAACGCGGATTTTTCCGTGGCAACGATATGCAGATGACTCCTTGTTCCATTTCTGGAACTCCCACAAATCGCGCCCCAGTGGGGTGCGAGAAGACGTGGGGATCGAGCTCGGCACGATATTTGTCTTAGAATGTGTTCGCAAAGGGGACGGGTTTGAGATTGCCGCCACCGCGCCCTTGGCACGCACGTAAGAACGCGGTAGAACCCGCGAGTGCCGGCCTCATCATCATTACCTTGTTGTTCATCCCTCGCGAGCACGGCCCCCCGTCCTCATTGGAACGAGAGCCGCCGAGCACGCTGGACTCGCACGGTGGCGGGACTTGCCGCAGGCAGGTGGATAATCGAGCCCGTATCGCCGCGCTTGGCTGGCTCCGCCAGCCTCTGAGCGTATGAGGGCTAGGACAGCTTCTCTTCCAACTCTCTGTTTCCTCTTCAGGGAGGGTTTACCACTCTCTTTATCCAGTCCCCCCGGGACCGAGGGCGGGGCCTGAAGAAGCGGTGGAGAGGTCTCCAATATGCCCCCAAGAACTCCCCAAGAGCGTCAAGGAGATCTCCGAGGTCTGCTAAGAGGATCCCCAGACACCCGAAGGAGCCTCCAAGACACCTTCCAAGAAATACCCCCTAATATTTTCAACGAATGATAGCGGCAGGTCCTCTGTAGCTGTTAGATATCTCTGATCAACTCAACTCGCCTGGGCGTCGTTTCTGAATGGGCTTGTGGGGTAGCGCGAAGCGTTGAGAATTTGAAAAGTGAAGGCGAAGCCCTCTCCCCCCTCCTGCCTCATTCCCCTCCCCCTCCTCCTCTTCCTCTTCCCTCCTTCCTCCTTCCTCATTCCTCCTTCCTCCTCATCCTCCCCTCCTCCCTCCTTACACTCCTTTTCCTCTCTTTTCTCCACTCCTCCTCCTCCTCCTTCTCCTCCTCCTCCTCCTCCTCCTCCTCCTCCTCCTCCTTGGGGTGGGGGGACACGAGAGTAGAAAAGCAAAGAGAAGGATGAGCAAAGAGAAGGATGAGCAATGAGAAAGGGGGGGCTCCGATGCTCCAAAAGAAATGGAGCAGCTGGTTTTCGGCCGTTTTCGGTTTTCGGAGCCTCTCAACGGGCCCTGGGACCACCAGAAATGGATCCAAGATGAAAAACCGGCTTCGGGGAAATCGCCAGGACATCCGGAGGCCTTTTGGGAATGGCAATGAAAAAATTCGAGCGCACAGCCCGGCGCAGCGCTGTCCGTTAGGACAAAGCACGAAGCCCGGCGCAGCGCTGTCCGTTAGGACAAAGATGACGAGGTGACAATGATGAAATTGTTTTCCAACTCTTTGCAAATGTGCGTCGTAGTTGACAACTAGGCCCACCTTCTCAATATCCAGACCCCTTGCCGCTCGGCGTAACCAAGCTCTTGGTTCTGTCTCCTTCCCTCTCCTCCTCCTCCTCCTCCTCCTCCTCCTTCTCCCCCCTTTCCAGCTCCTTCTCCTCCTATTCCTCCTCCTCCTCCTCCTCCTCCTCCCCTTCCCTTTCCAGACATCTGACTTTTCTCAACCCAAATACTACGAAGTTTGATGCTGCATTGTCCGTCAGGACAACGGGGACGGCGAAGGAGGACGACAATGAATATTGAATGGAAGACGACAACTACGACGACGATCGTGATGGATGGCAAATATGATTTGCTTTGTTGCCTCATGCAGAATGCATCCACGGTCACTCGACTACACCGACTCCGATCCATATGTAGTCGTATAAGAAGTCCTGTTAGAGAGGTGAAACACGTTCTCCTCAATCCTTTTTCGCCTTCTCCTCCTCCCTCCCGGTCTTTTTTCTATAAACGCAAGCGTTGTGCCGATCGAAGTTGATCCCCGCGTTGGAGCCGAGCCTGTCTGTAAACAGGCTGTAGTCGTCCTGGGGTGCTGTAGCCCTCCTCCTCTTCCTCGTCCTCCGCCAGTTTCTCCATCCATCGTTTTCCTGGTCATTATCATCCTTTGTTTTCCTCCTCCTCCTCCTCCCCTTCCCCCGCCCCTCCTCCTCCCTCTCTTTTCCTCCTCGCCTCCTGAAATGCAAAAGTGGCCCTGGGAGTGGCCGCCGATGGAGGCCGCGGGCACTGGCAATCAGGCCGAAACATTCCGGCCGAAGCCATCTGGAAAACATGTGTCAGGACTTGGCATCGCGCTGGACGGCAGATCGCGCTCGCTCACGCAACGAGAAGAATCAACAACAACAACAACAGCGATCACTGGGCAATCGAATCAAGACACCGCTTACAGGACCGTCAGCACTTGGCATTGGGTCTCAGTAGGGTACAGCAGCTACTTCTCTTCCGGCAGGGCCATCCCGACCTAGGATAGTGCAGGGGGCGGGGCCGTCCGCGCTGGGCATCGGGCTGAAAAAATTTCCTACTGGACCGTCCGCACTTGGCATCGGGCCACCCTGGGCAATGCAGGTGCGGGGCCGTCCGCACTGGGCATCAGGCCGAAAAGGTCAGGCGATTGTTAACTGGACGCAGCTCAGAGGGAGGAGAATTGCACGAGGAAAAATAGCAATTTGCGTTCGCTCATGTAATGGACGCGACAAGATAATTCATGAACGCGGACTCGCCGTCGGACGCGGCCGTCCGCACTGGGCCTCGGGCGCAGTCGTCGCGCTATCGTGAAAAATATTCTGCGCCGTCAGAACTTGCCGCGGGGCGCGACCGTCCGCACTCGGCTTCGGGCCCAGGCGCCCGCGCTGGCGCGCGTGCCTGCGCAGGCGACACATGTCGAATAAGATAAAGAAGCCACTTCCAATGCGCATGAAACTTGCGCTTGCCATGCGAGCGCATTCGTCTGAGGCCGAACGCGCCGGCCACTGTCTCGCGACTCGAGCGGTTGCTCAGCAGCCGGCCACCAGGTATAATGGCATCGACTTGCCTAATTCCAAGTCCTAGTCTGCCGCCGCGGAGCGCGGCCATAAGCTGAGAGTAGATGTCTCCGACCGGCACATCTGGCCGCGCTTGGATTCTGCAGCGCTCCTCTCCGCCAATTGTAAGGAAACGCACTGATTCTCTTTCGAAAGATGCTTGCAGAAGCAGTGGCGGCATCAAGTCAGGGACGTAACTCAACCCCGGGCCCAACTCTGGAATCTCTCCGCAGGCGCAATCGTTGCGCCCTTCACAATGGACAGTGCCGTCGCTCCTGTAAAAAATTACATGTTCAATGCCAGAGGCTATGTGCACGTAGCGATGGCCCTCGCCAGGTTCGAATGTCAGACTACCGTAATCATCCCACTCGTGAAAAGGATTTTTCCACAAATCACCACAGACGACGGCAATGCCGTCGCTCCTGAGCAATGCACTATGTCTCCCCCCAGCGGATACCTGCGTGTAGCGCAATCCTGGGCTCAATGGAGGAATATCACATTGACGACGCTCATTGTCTCCGATTGCAATGACGTGGCCGTCGCTCACGAGCAGGACTGTATGGTTCTCACCCGCGGCAACCTGTATGTAATGAATTGGACTAATGATTGGAATGTCGCACTGTTTGTACACATTGTCGCCGTCTGCAGTGACCTGACCGTCGCTCCTAAGCAATGCCAAGTGCATGTTTCCAAGAGCAGCTTGTACGAAGGCAACCCCCTTCCCGCGGCGGGTCCAATATGCGCCAACTACACCACCCGAGAAAGAAACAATGGAATACTGCCACGCCGTCGCTTCTCAGAACCACTGTGCTGTCATTGCCCGCCGCGACGTGGACGTATCGCAAGCCTGCTCCCAGCGCTGGGATAGCCTGTTGGTTGTCTGGATTACGCCCGCAAGTCACAACAGTGCCGTCGCTTCTCAGCAACACAGTATGAGTACGGCCTACTGCAACTTGTGCGTAGATCAATCCCGGGGGCAAGTCTGGAATGAGGTGTTGTCCAAACCCACGCATCGACGCCACCTGTGTCGACGCCACCCCTGGAAGAGCACAGTGTTCGATGCCCAAGTGTCGACGCCAACGGTTTTCGAAGTGCCAGTCTGCTCCACAATCAACTGCTGCACCGTCGCTCTTAAGGAGGACCGTGCGGTTCTTTCCACAAGCGGACATCGCATTCAAGCCAGCACTCAAATACATTTTCGAACCACCACGGCAGCAACGATCAATGACAACGGCATGAATGCAGCGGCAGGGCGCTCTGCATCCGTTACCCCTGGAATCGAAGGCAAAAAGATATCAGGGAGGCCGTCCCTTGGGACGGCCTGTCGTCCGTTAGGGCGCTCTCGCGGTCACCATCACTTAGCCCAATGACCTCCGAGCTTACGTGATTATCTATAATGCAAGCGGAAGTGCGAATAAACGCTCCATGACAACCTGGTGATAACGCCTATATGCTGCGCTCGTTCCTCCGCATCCCTCTGCATCCTGCTAATCGCAATTCCCCTGCGATGCTCTGACCTGGCGACAGACGACTAAGACGACGATGATAAATAATGCCAAAGTTGTTTGTCTCGGCGCCACATGCGAACTGCACCCACGGCACTGAACAATCGGATCTGGATATATTTTACATGACCGTCCGCACTTGGCTTCGGGTCTCAGCAGCAGCTACTTCTCTTCCTGACTGCCTACCAAACCACCCCAACCCAACCCGAAGACCCGAATTTCGGGTTGGGGGGGGGCAAGGGTTCCTCATGTGTTTTTTTCGATGTTTCCCGACCCCCCCCCACTGGAAATGGAGGGTAAATCTGAGCCTTCGGGTTGGGTTGGGGTGGTCTGGTGGGTGGTGACTTCCGGCAGGGCCATCCCGACATAGAAGAAGAGTGCACGGGGCGGGGCCGTCCGCACTGGGCATCGGGCCGAAATGTCAGGCGACTGTCAACTGGACGCAGCTAAGAGGGAGGAGAATTGCAATACAGAAAGAACAACTTGCGCCCGCTCATGTAATGGGCGCGACAAGAGAATTCATGAACACGGAGAAACAATATCGGAGCATCCCCTACTGGACCGTCCGCACTTGGCTTCGGGCCACGCTGGGCTAGAGCGGCTACTCTTCCTCCGGAAGCCAAATCTTGTACTCCCGAGCAAGCGCAACAGCTCTCTCCACCGTTGATTTTTCTGTTTTGGTGAAACGTTTCAGGGCTTTCGCGATGGCCTTTGGGGGGGCCCCTTCCAGCAGCCGCCGGGGAGGCGGTCGGAGCAGCAGCATGTCGGCCATCTGCGTAGCGCGGGAGAGCATCACATAAAGATTCAGCCACCATGCGTCTTCGTCAGTGCCGCGCTGTCCCTGGGGTTCCTGTCGGGCGCAGTCGATGGTCACTGCGCCGCGCAGCGTCTGCCCCTGCGAGGCTGTCGTCGTGAGGTAGAAGGCGTGTGTCAGCATGAATCCGAAGCGCCTCGCGCTGCGTGCAGTCGACGACGCCTCCCAGGTGAAGGTGGTCTCCCTGAGGGGCATGCAGAAGAGGCCCCGAGCAAGCTTCTCTCGTGCATCCTCGTCATCAGCGTCGATGTACTTCATGAGTTCCTCCCACGTGGGGGAATGCTTGAAGTCGTCCACCTGCAGCCAGATGCCCGTCGGGGAATGGATCGGTCTGAAGATCTCCCCTGGGCGGTTTTTCTCGTGGTCATTGTAGTTTCTCTGGTCTTCCCGTTCAAACGCGAAGTCTACGATGGTGGCGCGCTGCTCCTGGGCGAGGCCGTAGGCTGCATTAAACTTGCCTGTGAAGCGAACTCGCATCCCCTCGTGGGCGGGGAGAACACCGTGGATCCGGCCTGTGCGGTAGATGTTGGCAACGTTGAGCATTCTGGAATACGTCTCCTCGTTGTCATTGACCGGAATGGTCTGGCACTCGTCGGCTGCCTGCAGGAAGACCAGCGGCGCCTCGAGCACGCGGGCGTCGCGCCGTGCTCTCTTCATGATCCAGCGCGCAAGAGGTTCCCAGTACATGGCCAGGCCGTATCCCTCAAGGAATTTCGGTTCTGCGTGCCGCGGGCCCAGCTCGGGCTCCGCATCGGGGTGACTATCTTTGGCGAAGGTCGCCTCGAACGCTTGGCACACGGGGTCAGGGATCCGCTTGCCCTCTCGCATGCACTCCAGGAACTTGATGAGAGGGTCGCCGGGCTTGAAGCGTTTGGTTCCGCGGAGTTCGATGACGTTGGGGATCCTTTCGAAGACCTTGGTGGCATGCTGAATCTCAAGGCTTGGCGGCTCCTTGAGGACGTACTCGCCGTTGACCTTGGCCTTGACGTCCGTCACCAGGCTGAGCTGCGCAGTCGGTGTCAACTGCAGGAAATCGCCCAGGTGGATGACGAGGGGCATCGACCAAAACTGCAATTTGGTTTCATGTACCCAGAGGTCCAAGAAGTGTTGCGGTTGACAGCTTGCGATTGCAGCTATTTGGCTGACAATCCTCCGGCTTGCGGTTGAAGTGTTCAAGTGTCTCCGGCCTGGAGATGATGTGCAATGCATTGCATGAGCATATCATGCAAAGTGTGTGTAGCACGGCATAACATATGATGACAATCAGCATGGGAGTGTGTAGCATGTGATTGGTACAACATATGCAGACATCAGTATCAGCATAGGAGCGCATAGAATAGCATCTACATAATATACCACATAACATAACATAGCATAGCATGCTGTAGGAATGCATAGCATAGCGTCGGCATATGGTGGTGACATTTTCTCCACTGCACCAGCTGCTGCGCGCAGTTATGAACGACAGGCGCCAAACGCTCGAGCAAATTCGAGCCAACAGCGTGCCGCTTCGAACTTCTGCACGGCGTCGGGGGACAGCGCATTAAAACATATGTACACGATTGGCGCGGGCCCCGCGACCCCACCCCCTCTTTTTTCCAACGTCGAGAGGGCACCTCATTTACCTCAAATGTACACGTGCGCGCGCTCATTGAGCTTACACCAGCTCGCGTTGTAGAGGAGGCTGGCAGGGGCTTGGCGCGGGCTTCTCCGTTGGCGCAGGTTTCTCCGCGACCTCCCCCCCCGCCTCGGTTTTTTTCGATCACTCGGGGCGAAGGAGGTGCCAGTCGCGGGCTTCGTCGCACAGGCGACCGCCCAGTACTCTACACGGAGAGCAGGGTCGCGGGACGCCCGCGCCAAAATAAGGGGGGAGTGCTCGAAACATGAGTTCGCAACACACTCCAGGTAAACACAAAATAAGGGGGAGTGCTCGAAACATGAGTTCGCAACACACTCCAGTTAAACAATCAAATACTGAGGGAGGGTAGCACGTCATATATGACGCGAGTGCACCCTAGCTTGTGGGGGATCCCCCCTCCCCCTCCTCCCATCCCTCCCCCCCTCCTCCTCACCTTCCGCTCCTCCTCCCTCGCTCTCTTCTCCCCTCTTGTCCTTCCCTCCTCCTCCCCCCCCTCCACCCCCTCCTCTCCTCCCCCCTCCCCCTCCCTCCCCCTCCCTCCCCCTCCCTCGTCGCCGCTGCCGCGCCTCGCGCCGCCCTGCGCCGCGCGCCCCAATTTGGGCTCAGGGGCTCGAGTGCGCGCGGTGCCAAGGGCGCGGGAGGCGCCGCAACGATGGCGAGGTCTCGGAGCCCGAGGAGGCAGCCGATCACAAGGAGCTCCCCCCTCATGGGGGGCGCCGACCAGGCCAACCCGAACATCACGTGCAGTGGCGGCGGCGCCGAGAATGGGGCATGGTGGGCGGGCCCTCCTCCTTCTCCTCCTCGGGGGGGAACACGAGCGGGCGAGGAGAAGGGCGAGGAGGGGGAGGAGGAAGGAGGAGGAGGAGGAAGGGCAGAGGAGGAGGAGGAGAAGGAGGAGGGGAGCGTGCCGTTATTAGGTGGTCGTACTTTGAGGAGACCAGGACCTACGTGAAGACCTGGAACGCGGTCTACTACGACTGGTGGAAGTTGCCAGACGGCCGCTCTCAAAAGGTTTCGTGATCAAATCCCCCCTGCTTGGATTCGCCTGCTGTCGGAACGAATGGGGTGGCGTTAGGGGCGGGAAGAGGAGGGGGGGGGCCAGGTGGGATGTAACAAGCTCCGTCGGAAGGCTCCTGCACTGAGACCTCGGGATTTGCATCCTAGAGGTGCGCTGGATCTGCGTCTCGGTTGGGCCCACGAACGACTCGTTCGGTGTGAACGAGGCTCGGCGTCGGCTGCGAATTCCCATCAACTCCCTTCGCAGCCCAGCGCGAGCGCAAGCCCTCCCGCTTGGCGGAGGCTGCGAGCTGGGTCGCGAAGTGGAGTTGGTGAATCCGCAGCCGACGCCGTGAAGACCTGGCGGTGGGAGTGGGTGACGCCCTGGGAGTTCGCCGTCTGAGGGCTGGCCGCCACTGTTCCCCCTCGCCCCTTTCCCCCCACAGTTACACACATTGAATACTACTCTCCTCTCTCAACTTCCTCCTCCACTCTCTCATTCGTCCTTCGGCTAGCTTGCGCCCTCCCGACGGTGCTCTCGGCGGCTGCTGAAACGACCGCAAGCCGATCAGGACCTCCTGCCCTGGGCGGCTGCTGAAAAGACCGCAAGCCGATCGCTAGGGAGCGGGGCAGGACCTCCTGCATGAGGGGCCCCCATCCTTCTCCGCCCCCTCCTTCTCCTTGTCCAGCCTCCTCCTCCCCCTCCTCCTCGCCCTTCGGCTCCCGCCAGGAAAGCGAGCGGGGCGCGATAGATGAACAGAGCGCGGGCTTCTGCTCCCGCGCCGAGCTCGCGAGCTCCCCCCAGCGGGCAACAGAAGTGGTCAGGGGGAGGGGAGTGGCCAGCGATCGACGAATCGCAGATTGCCGACCGACGCGCTTCCGATTTCGCACTCGCCCGAACAGTCGGCAGCGCATCGGTCGGCAAACAGCGTTTCGTTGGTCGCCGAGCTTCTCCCCTCCTCCTCCTCAAGCGCTCTCGGGGCCAGCGCGTCGTGCCCTTCACCCGCCAGGAGGAGAGGACGAGGAAGCTTCTTCCGCAGAGGAGGGGGAGGAGAAGGGTGAGGAGGAGAAGGAGGATGAGGAGGAGGAGGAGGATGGGGAGGGGGAGGGGGAGAGGGATGAGGAGGAGGGTGAGGTGGAGGAAGAGGAGGAGGAGGAGGAGAAGGATGAGGGGGGGAAGAAGCAGCAGCAGCAGCAGCAGCAACCTCCTCACTCCTCCTAGTCCTCCTCCTCCTCCTCCTCCTCCTAGCTCCTCCTCCTCCTCCTCCTCCTCCTCCAGCCTCCTCATTATCCTCCTCACCCTCCCCCTCCTTATCCTCCCCATCCTTCCTCTTCCCCGCAACCTCGAACCCGCCCCTCTCCACGGGCTGGCGCCCGACTATTCGCTTCGCGGCGGGAAGGCCGCCAGCTGCGGGGGGGGCCAGCGCCGCGTCCTGGCGGCGGCGGGGCAGGATCACGAGGAGAACGACGACTGAAGACAAAGGAGGAGAAGGAGGAAGGGGAGGAAGAGGGGGAAGAGAACGAGGAGGAGGAGGATGGGGAGGGGGAGGGGGAGGAGGAGGGAAGGAGGAGAGAAGGAGAGGAGGAGGAGGGGGAGGAGGAGGTCCTCCCTCCTCCGCCCATCCTCCTCCCCCTCCCTCGCCACCTCCTCCTTCTCTTCCTCCGCCTCTTCTTCCTCCTCCTCCCCTTCCGTCTTATCCGTCTCCTCCTCCTTCTCCTCCTCCTGGCCCTCAAGGCGACCCTGGATCCTAGTCGCTGTGCCCGTGGGTGCACAGCCGCACCCAGTAGGCCGAGTCGACCTCCATGCCGTCGTCGGGCTCCGAGCTGTCGATCTCGGTGTAGCCCATGTCGACGTCGGGGTCGTCGGGCGCGACGACGTCGGGCATGGCGTCGGGCAGGGCGTCGGGCAAGGCGTCGGGCGTGCCGTCGGGAACGGCGCCAGGTGGCCGAATCTTAAGGAGATGGTGAGGCCGTCGTCGCCGTCGAAATCTCGAGGCCGCTGGATCGCGTCCGAATCGATCGAGAAGCCCCAGCGTCCTCGCCTTCCCGCCAACGGTTCCACCGTCGAACATGTCCTCGGGTTGGACGCCTTCGAACGGATGCCCTAGGAAGTGCACCAGCCACACGAAACGTAACCGCGCATGCTGGGGCGGAAGCTCCGCCATTATGGCGCTGAACGCACCGAGAAGCACAGGGAAACACAGAAAAACTTGAACTTGGGCCAGAGCATTTCGACGGTTGGCTTTGGGAGCGTGTCGGAGATCTTCGGGGTCTCCCTCTCCTCCTCCTCGTCCTCCTCCTCCACCTCCTCCCCCTCCTCCTCCTTTTCCTTCTCCTCCTCCTCCTCCTCCTCCTCCTCCTCCCCCCCCTTCTCCTCCTCCTTCTCCTCCTCGCCCTCCTCCTCCCTCTCCTCCTCTCCCTCCTCATCCTCATCCTCTCCCTCGCCTGCCCCTCCTCGGCGCCCCTTGATCGCCCTCCAGCCAGGGAAATATGCATGGCGAGCCCGACCTCCTAGACGGCAGCAGGCCGCGCCCCCGCGCCCTTGGGAGCGGCTGGGAGGACTTATCAGAAGAGGTAGAGAGAGGGGGAGGGATGAGGAGAGAGGAGGAGGGAGAAGGAGGAGTGGGGGAGGAGGTGGAGAGGGGGAGGAGGATGCGTCGGTGGCCACTCGGAGATTTTCTTTGAAGGGGAACATCGGGGTCTGTGCTTCTTCTTTTTTAGATCTCACATCGAGCGGCTCCGACCCCCAAATGGAATTGCAAGTCGAGGCGTGCGAAAACGCCTTTCTCGTACTGCGAGGCGTGCGCCGACTCTGCCAGACGGCCGAGCATGCCATTCAAGCTCTCGTCTTGCCAGGTAGCATACAGCCTTGGGTGTCCGAACTCTTTTGTCCTGCAGGGATGAAGCGTTGTTGGGGGAGGTGAGGGGGGGGGGGGGGGGGGGGGGGGGGGTGGGGGGGGGGGGGGGGGGGGGGGGGAAGGGGCGGAGGAGGTGGGGGAGGAGGAGGGGGGGGAGGATGATGGGAGGGGAGGAGAGGAGGAGGAGGGGAGAGAAGGAGAAGGGGAGAGGAGGAGGAAGGGAAAGGAGGAGGAGGGGAGAGGAGGATGAGGAGGAGGAGGGGGAGGACCCCGCTCTGCCAGGTGTCTTCGAGTGCGAGGACCCGCAGCGTTGGACAACCCCCTTGCTGTGCCCTCTCTCTGCCGGGGGTGGATGGGTCGGGGGCGGCAGGCGGGCAGAGCGCGAGCTTTCGAAACGAAGACAGCCGCGGCGACAATGCCATTCCCCAGGCCGACTTGGGCGCCGCCCCCCGCACCGAGAGACCAGAATTTCGACGCGACCCAGCCGCCTCGAGGGACGACGTCCGAAGTGCAAGAGCACTCTAAAATTCAGAGGCGGCCCCAGCCGTGGCGACGAGTGTTCCCAGGGTCGGCTCGATCGAGCTCCGATGTGAGAACCAGAATTCTGTCGCGATCCAGCCGCGGCGACGGGTGAGGTTGGCGCGTTTGGTCCCCGAGGTCCTCTCTGTGAGGTGCCAGAACAGGTGGTGCTTCGGCTTGAGAGGCACTTTCGCCCCCTCGAGTAATATCAAATGTCGGAGTGCCATCTCCTCGAGTCTCCTGCACTGATCCAAGTTGGGCACATCAGGCAAGGTCCGAAGGTACTGGCTCCAATCGAACAGAGCTCGCGCAGACGCCAGCAATCCAGCCCCATTCGATAAATACCGAGCATGCTCTGGCAAGAAAGACGTCGCACACCACTCGAATAACCACGCGGACTCCCCTCCTTTAGACTTGAGGGCAGGGCTCGAGGCAGATCCGAAAATCCCCAAGGATTGAGGTTTTATCTGATCAGGGTTCCGCTTAAGACGCTTTTATTCAACATACCAGCTGTCGAGATGCACCATAATCTTGTCGAATACGATCTGTTCTCGCATGCTCTTCGCCATATCATGCGTACAAAAGAAATCCGAATCAACGGCTCTCCAAACCGTCTCCAGAATGATCGAACCCAAGACGCCCAAAGCGACAGTGTGCAAAAAATCAACTGTCATGGGGCCTGATATTGTCACACCGATAAGAGCACTAAGCATATCATTTGGCCTTGTCGCCAGCGTGGCCTTTGAAGGCCTCCAGAAATAATACCACCCAGGCGCTGGCATTACTGCGTAGCTAGCTATATCTGGAAGCCCCGTCTGTGGCATGAGCACGTCTCCAACCTCCAGCACAGAGCTGGCATGGTTGATAGACGGCAACTCCCGTGAAACTGTGAGCCCCTTCCCACCATCACGCCTGTTGAAATACAAATCAGTCCCTGAAACCAGCTTGCCCCGATCGGCCTCCGAAGCGAGATAGACCCAGACCTTTGCCCGATCTGTCGCGCGGTCGCGCGCGCCGACTTCGTGCACGGTCCACGGCGCCGTCGATGACCGAACCAGGCTGAGATTGTTTAAGATCTGGGAGAAGGGTAGAAGGCGGGAGGGGGAGGGGCGGTCCCGCGGGATTTCGCGGCATTTCCTGCCGGAGAACAGGCTGGCCCTGAACGGGCCTTTCCCCCCCACCCCCACCCCTCCCTCCATGCCATCCTCCTCCTCATCTTTTCCCTCCCCATCCTCTCCCCATCGGAAACAATCGGGTCCTGTATTCGTGGAGGGTGTCGATGGACGCGTCGCACAGAGGGCGCGGGTACGAATGGTGGGACCAGGACGGAACGCAGAACGAACTGGCGATGGCCTCCCAATCGGCCATGATATATAATATTGCTGCTTTTATCCCAAAAGGCTGGCCCGCCAAATCACCGCGAGACCCATCCTCTGGAAGCCAGTCGCGCCCGCTGACGTGCCGATCTGGATACGCGCCCTCAGCGAGCGCATCGATACACCAACGAATGAAACCAAACAGTGGGTACGTTGAGCAATGTCCGTGGCATCCGCACTTACACTGGAGGTGTTTTCTGAAACTTATCGAAACATGTCGGCGCCTCGTCAACAAATTGATCAACGAAACCACGAGCTGTGATTTGGTTCGCCCAGCGCCCGCGGCGCCCCCAAACTGAGCAGAGTCTAAATATACAGCGCATGGCAAAACGATGTCATCCCCAGACGAATCCCTCACAACTTTGTGTTGATGGTAAATCGCTGGCTGCTCTGTGTTCTGCAAGGCTTGTCGCATTTCGTTTCGAGGCCCATATGTATCGTACATCTCTTCGTGAAGCAATTCGTGCATAGGTCTTACTTGGACCCTAAGGTCCGTCCGTCGACGCCGAACCCTTGACTGCCCTGGCACACACAACGTTAATGGCTTTACGCGTGTAATGTTGAGCTCCTCAATTCTAGTGTCGATGAGTCTCTGGCAATGCCCACTGGACTGGCCCTTTGGGAGGGCCCAGCTCTTAAGATTGTCAGATCGGGCCCCCGCCATCCATGCCGTATGTGCCAAAGTGCATAATGCTTTAGCAGTCATCTCGCCTTGGCAATGCATTGTTTGTAAATCCACTAGGAGCTTCTCGGCATATCGAATTGCATCGCTATCATCTGGCGCGGAACTGATAGTTCGCCCCCGCTTAAACATGATACCCGCTCGAGCCAGTTACTACGGAGCCGCCGCGAATCGAGATGCAATCACCTCGGGCGCCTGCGGTGTCCCATGAGACGGGCGGCCCTGGGGGCCCATGGTGATGTCCCTCCCAGAAATCCAGGTCCTGAAGGGGGTTGGCGCTGTAGAGTTCAGGATGCAAGGGTAGCTCGGCGTGCTCCCAGCAGGGCAGGCCTGAGAAAGGGGCAGGAGGGTAGCGCCAGCTGCGACTCCAGGGGGGAGGGGCGGGGCAGCCGCCAGCGCAAATTCGGACCCCATGGGGTCGATCTGAGCCAGATTCGGCCCCCTGGGAAAGCGGGTTCGCGGCCCCATGGGGCCTGCACCTTCGACGGGACGCAGCCCCTTGCCCGATGCAGTCGAAGCAGGCAACGACGGCGCGGCGAGGGAGGAGAGAGGAGTCTGTCTATCCCTCAGACCTCCTCCTCCGCCTTCTCCTCCTCGTCCTTCCCATCCTTCTTCTTCCCCTCCTTCTCCTTCTCCCTCTCCTCCCTCTCTCCTCATCCTCCTCCTTCTCCTCCCCCCCCCCTCCTCCCCCCCCTCCTCCTCCTCCTTCTCCTTCTCCTCCTCCTCCTCATCCTGCCAGGGGCATCTTCTTCTTCTTCTTCTTCCTCCTCCTCCTCCTTCTCCTCCTCGATCCTCCTCCTCCTTTTCCTTCTCCTCCCCTCCCCTTCCCCCCCTCCCCTCCAAGCAGGAGGTGGAGGAAAAGGAGACGCCGTGTCACCCGAAGCTCGCTAGCGCACTGCTCTCGCGCTGCGCCAGGAGCTGCATCCAGGCGGTCGCCTCGGATGCGTTCCCCAAGGGCTGGAAGGCAGCCCCTGCTGCCCTTCAAACGGGCGGGAATGGTGTTGCACTCAGTCAGAAAAGGGGGGAGGGGTGAACAAGGAGGACAAGGATGAGGAGGAGAGGGAGGATGAGGGGGTGTCAGGAGGGTGTCGGGAGGGCGTCGGGGGGGGGGGGGGAAGGGGGGGGGTTCGGGTGGGTGTCGGGATCTCGGAGGGTCGTGTGTGTTGTGGTGGTGTGGGTGGTGGTTGTGGTGGTGGTGGTGGTGGTGGGGGTGGGGTGGTGGTGTTGGCGGTGGTGTGGTGTGGTGGTGGTGTGGTGTGGGAGGGGGGGGGGGGTCGGGAGGGCGTCGGGAGGGCGTCGGGGTGGGGTTCGGGGGGGGAGGAGGGGGGGTCGGGATGTTTTTATAGGATCAGCAAAGGATCAGTGAACCATCAGCGATCGGATCAGTGATCGGATCAGTGTACGATCCCTGATAAATAACCGGGTAAACGCATCAGATCAGTGATCAAATCAGTGATCAGATCAGTGATCAGATCAGTGATCAGATCAGTGATCGTTCTGGGTGTGATTTTCATGTAATCTGCCGGTTATTTTCTGAATGCAACACCATGTGACCCATATCGGCGCCGCGGATTGCCCATGCGGTCGCCGCTGCCCATGCAATCGTGACTCCTAGTGTTCTGCTCACCCCTGGCTTGACGTAAGGCCAGTCGAGGCAGCCCCTGGCTCGTCGGACCCTGCCCCCCTCCTTCCTGGGCCCGCATGGGCCCTTCGTTTGCCCCTAGAACACCTTCTCCACCTCCTCCTCACCCTCCCTCTCAGCAGCCTCCTCTTCTGCATCTCACCCCCTTGCAGGTTTGACGATCTGAGAACCTACCTAAGCCTGCTTCTTCCTCTTGCGCGAGCTGCCCGCGCTGCTGCCAGCGTCGCCGCCCTTGAGATCCATGAGATTGTGCATGCGGTGGGTCTTCGCAACGAGAGCATTCAGGGAGCCGACGGGATCCTGCAGCGGCCGAGGAGGACAAGGAGGACAAGGAGGAGGAGGAATAGGGAGGAGGAGGAGGAGGAGGAGGAGGAGGAGGAGGAGAAGGCGGATGTAGGAGAGTATGTAAAGTAGGTTTTTTTTTTTATATAGGGAGGGAAAAGAAGGAGAAGGAGGAGGAGAAGGGAGGGAGGACCAGGAGGAGGGATGGGGATCCCCCTCCTCCTCGAAGGAGAAGAACGATAATGAGACGCGGGCGCCAGAGTCGCAAAACGGTGACACAAGAAACGCCTGCGTTGTACTCATTATACTGAAGACCTACTTAGAATTCTTAGAAAGAATTGAAACTACACACTCCTAATTAGAAAAGAATAATGAAACAGAAGTGAATAATACTCCCACTAATGACCGAAGAAGAAGAAGAGCAATGAAGCGGACAAAGGCTGGGAAGAAGAAAAATGATAAAAAGAAAAAGATATAATACTATAATAATGAATTCTCCTCATTCTATAACCCCTTCCTACTACATCCTCCTCACACCTACTAATCCGCCTACTCCTACCCCTCTCCTTATTCCTTCTGGCTCCCCTTCCCCCTCCTCCTCTCACCCTTTCCCACTCCCTCCACCCCCTCCTCCTCATCATCTGCCTCCTCACCCTCCCACCCGCACCGTTCCCCTGCAGGCGGCCGTCCTCGAGCTCGCTGATCTCCGCCGACTGCAAGCTGATCTCTTTGGCGGACAGCCGCTGCCTCACCTGGGTGCGGAGGGGTCCACCTCTCGTTCCTTTCTCCTCCCCTCCTCCTCCTCCTCCCTCCTCCTCCCCCTCCTCCTCCTCCTCCTCCTTCTCCCCCTGTCCCCCCTCCCCCCCCTCCTCCCACTCCTCCTCCTCCTCATCATCCTCAGCCTCACCCTCATCATCCACTTCGCCGCTGCCCTCCTCACCCCCTCACCTCCTCCTCCTCCTTCTTCTCCGCATCCCCCCTTCTCATCCTATCCTGTTCAATCGGTCGCCTGCGCCAGCTCCGTGTTCGACATCAGCATGCTAGCCAGCGCGATGCTCCTCGCGGCCGTGCGCAGCGCCTGCTCCTTGGCGTCCATCAAGCCCTCCACCTCGTCGGTCCTGGCCCACTTGAACTCAGCCTTCTCCTTGATGTCATCCAGCATCGCTTTGCCAGCAGAGAGCGCGCCCTTGATGGCCTCTGTGAGCTTCTTGGCGGTAGCGAGCTGCTTCTGCACCACGTCCGCGGCGCCGCCGCCGCCTGATCCACGGCCGCTGCCCTTTCCACGGCCTGATCCTATGCCAGCGCCTTCTGCGCCTGATCCTGCGCCAGTGCCTCCGCCGCCTCCTGTGCCAGAGCCTGTGCCTGTCGGCCTCCCCGTTCCGCCTGAGTTTCCACCTGCTGTGCCAGAGCTCCCGTTCTCGATGGCCTTCGGCCCCTTCGTCTGCGCGATCGTCTTCGACCACTCCCGCTTGAAGCTCTCCTGGTAGATGAGCCTGAAGTAGAGGAACTTCAGGACCCCATTCTGGGGGTCCCGCTGGGCATATGGGTACCCGAGGTCAATGCAACGCTTGACGGTGCGCATGCAAGCCTCCAGCGTACCTGGGTCCGTCTGCCCAGCGGGACCCCCTTCCTCGTAGGCCATCTTGAGGAAGGTCATGAGCTCGCCCCTCTCGCGCCAGTCCTCGGCGCGGGAGGTGGTGAAGGTTCGCTTGGTCGTCGGCAGCTCGCTCCACTTCTCCAAGAGCCACTTTGTCTTGAAGTCTTCCTTATCCTTGCTCTTGTCCTGCTTCCACTCCAAAGCCTTCGCGGGGTTCGCCTTGAGGTCCCGATCCAGCTTTTGTTTGTTTGTCTTGTTTGGTTGTTTTGTTTTTTTTTTGTTTTTTGTTTGTTGTTTTTTTTCTTTTTTCTTTTTTTTTCTTTTTTTTTTTTATATTTGTCTCTTTCTTTTTTGTTTTTTTGTCTTTTTTTGCTGTTTGTTTTTTTTTTTTTTTTTTTTTCTCTTTTTCTTCTTTTTGTTTTTTCTTTGTTTGTCTTCGTTTTATTTGGTTTTTGTTCTGTTGCCAATGGCTGAGCGCATGCCGAAGTTGTAGCTCTGCTTGGCAACAACGAGGCGGATTTCAACGTCACCAGCGCCCCGCTTTCCCTTCATCTCCTCCAACATCGTCTCGAGCTCGTCGGTGGACGCCTCATCATGAGGCCCCTGCTCACCAGCTTGCTGTTCGGCCCCATTGTCGAGCCCACGGGGTACGAAGTTATGGCCAGCCGTGTCCTCTGTCAAGGAACTGGGGTCATTCCTAAGCTTCTCAGCAACCGCATTCGAGATGTCAGCCAGGGCGCTCTTCTGGTCCACGGGCTGCTTCATCGGCGCGGACGGCGGCGTCTCTGAAGGGCGAGGGACTGGCGTCACAGCGGCTGACGATGGGCCGCTTGCCAACTCGGCGTCCAGCTCGGCACTCACCGTGTCGCGGCCGCGCCCCAGGACCTCGTCGACGCGAGAGCGCTTGGGGGCGGGCACTGGCTCGAGGGACGCAGCCACCCGAGAAGCTCCTCGATCCCTGGCGGCCTGCTCGCGGTCGGCCCTCTTCTTCTTGATGCGGCGCTCCGTGTCCTCGGCCATCTCGAGCACGCGCTGCAGCTCCGCCTGCCTCTCCCTCAGCTGCTTGAGCTCACGCTGGTTCCTCTGGAACATGTCCTCCTCCTTAGCCAGCTCAGCGCGCACCAGCGGCAGGTCGTCGCCCCCGCCCTCGCTGCCCGATGCTTCGGGGGCCTGCGTTGGATCAGCCTGCGCCGCTGGGACCTCGCTTTCTTCCTCGCTGGCTGCTGCATCGTCAGGGGCTGCTGCCTCCTCGGCTGGCGGACCAACAGCCTGTGCAAGATCGCCTGCCAGCGCCTCGGCCGCTGCGTCGTCGTCGCCCGCCTCGCTCTTCATTTCGAAGTCATCCTGCTTAACCCCAAGCAACGGGCTCGTCGGCATCGGCATCCCAAGCATCGCCCTCTGCGCAAGAAGCGCGTCGATCTGCGCCTGCACCTGCTGGACCTGGGGCGAAATCTGGCAATCGGCGACGGCGATCGGCGACTGATCCGCCGACTGCTGGGGCTGCGACGGCGGCGCTGCTGCAGGCGCTGGCGGGGGGCCATCGGCAGCAGCTCCGCCTGGCGCGGCGCGCAGTCAGCCCTGCCCCTCCCTTGACTGTCTACTGCTGCTCTACTGTAACATTTCTCTCTCTCTCTCTCTCTCTCTCTCTCTCTCTCTCTCTCTATATATATATATATATATATCCTCTCCCGTCTCCTCCTCGCCCCTCCTACACTCTCGCACCCTCACGCTCTCTCCCCTCCTCTACCCTCAGCCTCTTCCCTCCCCTCCTCCTGACCCTCGTCATCCTGGAACAGGCCTGAATGGATTGGGATGGGTTGAGTCCTTGGCTGATGCGATCGGTTTGGGTCCTCGCTTGAACTGAACTGGGTCCGAAACCGCTGCTAAGCTGAAAAACTGGCTTGAACAGAATTGAAACTGGAGAAGGAGAAGGAGGAGGAGGACAAGGAGCTCCGAAGATGTTTCAGCGGAAGGGCGCGGCGCGAGCGATGCTTGCGCCGCTTCGCAGGTCGAGCGCCTGCCCGAAAGCTCTTGCACTGGCTCGCTTTCTCCTTCTCCTCCTTCTCCTTCTCCTCCTGCTCCTCCTCCCCCTCGGTGTCCTTCTCCTCCCCGATCCTCCTCCTCCTTCTCCTCCTCCTCCTTCTCCTACTCGCTGGGCTCCGACCTCACGAGAAGCCAGCCAAGCCGCCCGTGCCTGGCGGCGGCGGCGTGCCGCCCGCCTCTGACTCCTCGGAGCTGTCGGTCCCCTTGAGGTCGCCGCCAGGGTCGCTGGCCTCGTCGCCGCCATTCTCGCTGCTCGAGCTCTCGATCTTGACAGCGTCATCGGCGGCGCCCCCTGGCTCATGTGCTGCCTTGGCCTTCTTGGCCTCTCGCTGGCTCGCGGAGGGCTCGCCCTTCCTCTTCGCGGCTGCAGCCTTCCCCTTCGCGCTTGCCTTGGGCTTCGCTGCTGCCGTCGGCGCGGGCTCCTCAGGCTGCACCGCCGCTGGCTTGCCGCGCTTCGCCACGGGCTCCTCAGGCTCCTCAGGCTCCTCGTCCTCGCTGTTGGACGCGTTGTCGCTCTCCTCCGCGTCGGCGGAATCGTCGCCGTCGACCTTCGAAGCTGCCGGCCTGCGAAGCGCCGCCGTCGCCGCGCCCTCGTCCTCGTCCTCGCCCTCGGCGTCGGCCTTGGGCGCTCCTGCAGCCGCTGCTGGCCTCTTCAGTGCCGTGACCTTCTTCTCCGCCTTGGCGTCGAAGATCTTCTTCTCCGCCTTGGCCTCCTCGACCGTGAGGCTGCCGTCGGCCATCTTCGGCGCGAGCTCGATCAGCCACGTCTTCGCGTTCTCGCGGCTGTGCTTGTTGAGGGACAGCTGGAGCTTCTGGCCGCCGTTGATCTTCAGCACGACGCCCTCCTCGCCTGGGTTCAGGCGCTTGTTCTCCACCTTGACGGTGCCGGCCGCGCCCTCGAAGACGGCGAGGGTGTTCGTCGCGGACCGAGCGACAGCGCTCTAGCCGCGCCCCAGGGCCTGCCACGCCCCGACCGTCAGCGTGCTCAAGATCGAGATCGCGCCGTCCTTCCAGCGAACCTGCATCGCGTCGGTGTCGCCGTCGCCAGTCGGCTCGAACGACGCGAAGCCCTGGCTCTCGGACGACGCGCACCGATGCGCGATGCCCGTCGACGGGCCCCAGTCGGCGTCGACCTTCCGCACGCGCGGAGCCGACGAAGCCGATGAAGCCGCTCCAGCAGATGAAGACGGCGCAGCCTTCTGCAACGCTCTGACCTCGTCCAGCCACTTCGGATGCTTGCCAGCGCCAGGGCCCCGCTCCCGCCTCAGCGGGTCGTACAGGTGCCTGCGCATGGAGCGCAACCTGTGGATGGTGCAAGAAAATGACTTCCTCCCCCTCCTCCTCCTCCTCCTCCTCCTCCTCCTCCTCCTTCTCCTTCTCCTGCTCCTCCTCCTCCTCCTCCTCCTCCTCCTTGTCCTCCTCCTCCTCCTCCTCCTTCTCCTCCTCATCCTCCTCCTCCCTCCTGCTTATCCTGCCCTCGCCCCTCCTCCGAGGAGGAGAGCCGCGGGGGGTTGGGGCCCAGGGATGGAGGAGGGCGGAGGCTCGGATGGGGGAGGAGGAAGGGGTGGAAGAAAGGGAGATAGGAGGAGAAGGAGGAAGATGAGGATGAGGACGAGGATGAGGATGAGGAGGAGGAGGAGGAGGAGAAGGAGAAGGAGGAGGTGAGCTGATCGCGACTTTCACCCAATGCACTTTTGAGACATGAGGTCGGCCCACTGCTCCATCTCCTCGTCGGTCTCAAACTTCCAAGCCTTGCGCTGCGGCTTGGAACCCGACACCGCCTTCTGCGCAGCCATCTGCATGCAGGCGGACCTCGTCGTCTCGGGCGAGAAGGCGAGGTTGTTCGAGACCGCTTCAAGTGCGCCCAGCAACTTGGGCGGGGGGGGGCGTCGCTCGTCGGTCGTCGCACCCGAGGGAGGGGGGGGGAGGACGGACGAGGGATGGGGGAGGAGGAGGGGGGGAGAGGAGGAGGAGGAGCGGAAGGAGGAGGAGGAGGAGGAGGAGAAGAAGGAGAAGGAATGAGGAATGAGGAGGAGAAGGAGGAGGAGGGATGCGAGGAGCGAGGAGGGCCAGAAGGAGAAGTCGGAGGAGGATCGAGGAGGGTCAGGAGGATAAGGAGGAGGTGGCGGGGAGGAGAAGGCTTTGACGCCGCCGTGCCTTTCGACGCCGCCCTCATCCTATCCGTCATCATCTACCCTCCTCCTTCTCCTCATTCTCCTTCTCCTCCTTCTCCTCCTCCCTCCGCCTCCTCCTTCCCCTCCATCTTCCTCCTCCTCCCCCTTCTCCTTCTCGCCCTTCTTCCCCTCCCGCCCCCATCGACGACGTCGTTTGCCCCGTGTGTGACCTTCGCGTTGGCCTTGATGCGGCCGAGGGCGATCGCGTCGAGGCAATCGTTGCCTGGGTTGCTGCCGTACTCGAACGAGTCTTTCGACGTGATGTGCAGCATGAGCGCATCGCGGCACTCGTCTACTGCTTCGCAGCAGTTTCGAGACATGTACTCGAAAGAAAAAACCCCGAGCGGGCCCATCGGCTCGCCTCGAGCTCGGCCAAAACGGCTGCGATGAATGAAGGCAGGCTGGGGGAGTGGCGAACCTAAGAGGGGGAAAGGGGGGGGGAGGAGAAGGAGGAGGAGAAGGAGGAGGAGAAGGGTGGGGGGAGGGCGGATCTTACGTTCGACTGATCCTCTGCACCGCTGCTGCTACTAGTCTCCTCGAGGAGCAGCAGGAGGGGGAGGGGGGGGGGAGGAGGAGGAGGGGGGGGAGGAGCCGAGTTTGAGGCCGAGGGCCCCCTTCCCCGCCCGCTCGCCCCCCCTGCCATCGAGGCCCAGTTGAAGCCCGAAAAGCTGATCGAGCCGCGGCTGGATTCACCTCGAATTCGTGGGAGGGCGGGGGGTGGGGTGGGGGAGAGCGGATCTTACGTTCGACTGATCGTACTACTCTGCACCGCTGCTGCTAGTGTCCTCCTCCTCCTCCTCCCCCTCCTCCTCCTTCTCCTCCTCCTCCTCCTCCTCCTCCTCTTTCGCTTACTATCCTCATCCATTCCCTCCTCCTCATCCTTTTCTCCCTCCGCCCTGGCCCTCTTGCGACCCTGCGAATCCCCCTCCTCGTCCTTCTGCCCCCCCCCCCTCCCCCCTCGCCCAGGCGGTCCGCCTGAGAGGCGCGCGGGCTGCGCCATTGGCGCTGGGCGCCCCTCGCGCGCGGCGCTCGCAGGCTAGCCAAACGCTGCCAGCGCCGCGCCAGGAGGGAGGGAGGTGGAGGAGGAGGAAGGGGGAGGGGGAGGGGGAGGAGGAGGAGGAGGAGGAGGAGGAGGAGGAGGAGGAGGAGGAGGAGGAGGAGGGAGAGATGGAGGAGGAGGAGGAGGAGGAGGAGGAGGAGAAGGAGGAGAAAGGAGGAGAGAGAGAGAAGGACAATAAGAAAATGAGGACTGTGTGTTTTCTTTGCCTCGCCCTCACGGCGCAAGAGTTCTGGCGCCAGAAATATCGAGGCGATGCCAGCCAGGGCGGCGATATTCAAGTTCAAGTTCGACGAGGAGGATCGGCAAGGCAAAAAAAAACACATCCCTCATTCGTCGGAGGGTGATCGCGCTAAAGTCGCGAACCCCCGTTTAACTTAGTTGCTGTCCCCTCTCCGTTCTTTTCCTCCTCCTCCTCCTCCTCCTTCTCCTTCTCCTCCTTCTCCTCGCCCTTCTCCTCCTTTTCCTCCTTGTCCTCCTCCTCGTCCTTCTCCTCCTCCCCCTCCTTCTCCCCCCGCCCTCCCCCCTTCCCCTCCGCCCCATCGGGGTTTCACTTGCCAGCACCTGACAAGGAGCTGGTGCTGGTGCACAAAGCTGTTTCATGATGCGTCTGCGCGGGAGAAATTGCGCCCTCTCCTCCTCCTCCTCCTCCTCCTCCTCCTCCCCCTCCTCCTTTCCCTTCTCTTCCTCCTCCTTCTCCTCCCCCCCCTCCTCCTCCTGCCCCTCCTCCTCTTTCCACTCTCTCCTCCTCCCCCTCCTCTCCCCCCTCCTCTTCCTTCTCCTCGGCTACCCCCGCGGCTTCATATGCGAGGGCGCATAATGAAGCTGAAGAATGTGCCACGCTGGGGTGCGACAAGAACAGAACCACGCTGGAGAAATAGCGTTGGTCTGGCTTTCTCCCTCTCTTTCTCTGCCATTGCATAGCACAGCATTGCATTGCATAGCATACATACATATATGGACACATACATATATATATACATATACACATGTATATATATACATGTATATATACATGTTTGTATGTATAAACATATGTATATATACATACATATGTTTATATACATAGGTATGTATATGTATATACACATGTATATATACACATATGTCTATATATATACAAATACATGTATGTGTGTATGTATATATATGTATATATATACTTATATATATATACACATGCATACACACATACATATATATATATCATGTGCATAGCATTGCATAGCAGTGCATAGCAAAGCACAGCATTGTATTGCATCGCATATGTGTTGAAGTGTTCAAGTGTTGAGGTTTTGAGGTGTTGCGGTTGAAGTGTTCAAGTGTTGCCGGCCTCGAGATGACTCGGCCAGTTTCTCCGGCCTCGAGATGACTCGAGCCGTTCTTGAGCTAACCGCAGCAAGTCTCGGACCTCTGGGTAATTGCTCTCCGTGACCAAGTGGGTTTTCGTGCGCCCATACATGGCGCGAAAATCGAGCATGTTGTAGTTGGCGGCGGACACCATGCTCACCTCTTCGATGATGAGCACTCTCACGTTCCTCCACCGCTCCTCGAGAGCCTTCGCCTTGTCGCCCGGGCGCATCTTCGAGTTGACCATTTCCTGAATGCGCATGCCTGCGGCGTTGTGGAGAGTCCGCGCCTTCCACTCGGCGGTAGAGATGTTCTTCGCCTGCGCATTCGACGAGGCCACCACCCACATCGACGGAGAGTCGGGAGTCTCGTTGGGCCAGATGTATCCCACTGCCTTGAACACCAGTTTCTGTACCACATGTGTCTTTCCGGTGCCGCCAGCGCCAAGGAGCAGCAGGGGGGTGGTCGCGCGGCTCTCGGGCGGCAACTCGTTTTCCTCGCTCCAGGCCTTGTCACAGGCCTCCGCGAACAGTGCCATGAAGAGCGTCTGTCGCCGAGTGAGACGCTGGGCGGGAGGCAGCTGGGATATGAGATGCCGAATGAAAGCGCTCGGTGTCTTGTAGGCGCCGTCCTTTGCAAAAGATGCAGTCGGCGGTTTGCTTTTGCTTCTGAGCCTGAGTCGCCGCGGCTCCAGTTCCGCGTGGCCCTCCTCCGCGTTGACGTCGAGGGCTTCTTTTTGTTTTCGCTTCAGGTGGCACTTCTCTTCAACTGGCGCGCTCCGGAGGTCCAGATGACTGCGCTGCCACGCGGCGGCGTCCGCCCTGGACTGCCTCACTCTGGGATGACTCTCGCCCACCTCTGTCTCAGCGTCCATCAAGGGAAATTCCAACAGACCCTTCAGGAACGGCGTCGGGCGAGGCCTGTGTTGGAAGTCGAGGGTCCTCTGCATCTCCTCCTCTTTGAAAAAGCCGCGCAATCGTGGGAACACCTCATTTCCGACGGCCTCCGGAGGTGCCTGAGGGCCGTCGTCGTCTGGTTCGCCCTCAGGTCTTCCCGAGCCTCCAGTCGTAGCCAGGATGTAGGACTGGTGAATCTCGGCGTCGGTCTGGTAAGGCCGCTTGTGCTTCTCCACGCGCGCTCTGGCCAATCCTTCGAGGTTGGCCTGAACTCGTTGTGCGATGAGGGCGCTGTACTGAAGAACTGTGGCACGAGGTTTGTCGGCGTCAGGATCTACGACGTCCGCGGGCGCAGCAGAGTCGGAGAGATGTCTGTTCCTGTTCTCATCAGTTTCCCACATGTCATTGAGTTTGTCGAATATCTCCTGCGTTTCCCACAAACTCATGTATTCGCTGCGGCACAGGAATCGCCTCGCTCCTTCGGCGGCGAAAACGTTCTGCTTCTCCGAGTGCGCAAGCCACGAGCGCGTGAACGCCTGGTTCCCATCCTCTGCCGCGATCTCCACAGAGCACAGCTGACCGAAGCTCTCCGCCTCCCGCTCAGTCCTGGATTTCGAAATCCCTCCCGGCGAACTGTGCGGGCTGATGGGGATGTCGCGCAGGAGCAAGGACTTGTGCATGGCCGCGGTTTCACTGTCTCGCGTGCTCGGTGGCATCTGGTAACCCTCGAAGAGGGGGGCGCGGAACTCGGTCGCGATGCGCTGGAGGTGCGCATTGTGCAATGGGTAATCCTCGTGGAACGGAATGTCGATGAACCGCAGCCACGGCTTCGCCGGCTCACCGTCTTTCTTGAACTTCTTCTCGGGTTTCTCGATGCCATGCACCCACATGCTGTATACGTACCAGGGCATGCTTTTCAGGATTGGATCATCGCCACGCCAGAGGTAATCCTCCAGAGGGCTTGTCGTCTCCTTCGGGGGGCGCAGCGGCTTGTCGTCGGCGCCGTCGTCGTCGCCCTCCTTCTTGTCTTCGGTATCCTTCTCGACGGGTTCCCCGCAGGTGTCAATGAGAAACTTTTGGAGGAAGTTAAGCTGCGCCTTGGCATCCACTATGCCCATCTTGTTTCTTTCTATTTCGAAAGCCGCCGCCGTCGTTTCGCCCGTCGATCCGTGCTGATCCATCAACAGTTTCTGATTGTCCACTGCTATCCAGCGCCAGCCCGTCAGCGGGAAAGCATCCATCCCTGCGGTGGGAATCGGAAATGAAGAAACATGTTGCATGGGAGCTTGTGATTAAACTCAACTACATTGTTTCCTTGTAACAAAACAAAAGAGTGCAATTTTATGTTAAGGGACAAGCGTATTTTCAATTGCTCTCCCCACGCCCTCCTGTTGCGCCCCACCCCCGAGCCTTTTCGGTGGTGATTGATGATTCCTCCGCCGCCCTCCTTGATCGCCTCGCGGCGCACGCTCGAGCCGCGTCGTTCTCGCCGCGCATTCGCAGCCTGGAACGCGCCCTTTTTCACGAACACAGTCCAGCACCTGTGGCTCGCGAAAGTCATGTGGCCGTAGAGCATCGGGAAAATCATCTCCGGCCCACTCTTCCAATAGCAGCGCCGGTAAGAGGAAGACAGCCGATTGATGGTCTGCATGGTCTGCTTAAACACTGAGTCCCCCGGGTGCGCTCTCTCGGCTGCCGCCTCGCCGACCAGTGGCGCGTCCCTTGCGCGCATCTTCTCAAGCTCCTCCTGATCCTCTTCTCTCTTCTTCTCCAGGCGCTCAATCCCCTTCCGTAGGTTCTCGAGGACCCCGTCCATCATGGGGCACTGCTTCGTGGTGTAGCTGTTCACATAGAAACCAGTGTTGATGGCGTCGGCAAAGGCTGCCGTTGACGCCCGCGTACACTCGCAGTGGAGGCACTCGCAGGCATGGCCATCGAAGTCGTCCGCGGCCTCGTGATGGTCACCGCCACAGTGCCTGCAGGAGAACATGCCCCCCCCCCTTGGCTCTCGAAGGCCCGAAGAAAAGCTCGGCGCCAGTCCGCGCGCGAGTTGCCGTCGGCCCACTGCTCGCCGTCGCGGCAATCGTCGCCAACGCTTGTCCTCCATTCATAACCTTCGCCATCCCACTCGTGTGTTCCCATGTACCCGAACGTATTCTTGTCGCCCGGCGGCAGGTGAGGGCACGGCTCTTCTTCTTTCTTCCAGAGGCTCTCAGGGAGAACTCGACGTAGGCTCTGGACGTCAAGGTTACATCGGATACATGCGGCTCCCGCGTAGTTCGTCTGCACCTCGAAGGGATGTTCCTGAGGCATCAGCAGCCTGCCCTGCATTCCGTGCTTCGTGGCCTTGACGATGAAGATCTGGTTGCGGAGAGCCTTGCCCCGGCGTCGGAAGGAGATCCCCTCTTTTCGCTGCCCCCAGTCGCCCAGCACCGCTATGTAGTAGAAGCCGTGGCGGCAAATCTGCTGGACTTTCTTTGCGCCGGAATACTTATGGCACGAATCGCCGCAGACGTGGACGAAGATCTCCGTGGCCAAAGACCTCACGTCGTTGACGAAACGGGATTCCCACTCACTCGCGTCAACCTCCTCGGCGGCTGCCGCCTGGGCCGACGGCGCCGCGGCGGCGCTCCGTCCAGACTGGCTTTCGGGAGGCTCGCGCTCGGACGTCCTCAAGGAGCTGCGTCGCCTGAACGGCGGGCACTGACCGACGGCGAAGTGTGAGATGGGCTTCCCGTAGACTGACTGTCGCGGGGCGTCGCCGTCGTCGTCCTGCGAGAAGAGTTCCCCGTTGGGGCGCCGCAACGAAAGGCATGGGCGGCACCGCATTTGAGCGTTGTACTCATTCAGCGCCTTGGTCTGCGCGGGAGTGCGTTCATCCCCCGGGACTTTCTCCAGGTCTGCGCTGCCGGTGGTTGTGCTGGTGGCGGCTGTTCTAACTGTACTGGTGGCGCTGGTGGTGGCGACTGTGCAGATTGTGTTGGTGCTGGTTGTTCTGCCGGTGACACAGGGAGCGACAGTGCAGAGCCACATCGTCTCCAGCTGGTGGTAGTCATTCGCACCACGGCTTGGCCGCAATGCGGCCACAAATGAATATATTAAGTTGTGCTGGTGGCGGCTGTCGCCACTGTTAATGCGCAACCCCTGAAAAGGATTGCTGGTGGTAGTTACGTTGGTGGTAATTGCACTAGCGGCTGTGCCGGTGATGGTTGCGCTGGTTGCGCTGGTGCTCGCCCGCAGGCTTTTGCGGGGCCGAGGCTCGCATCGCCCGCCCCGCTTGTGCTGTTGGTGGTTCTTCTGGTGATGGTTGTGCTGGTTGTGCTGCCAGTGGTTGTGCCGATGGCGATGGCTACGGCGACGGCGACGACAACGACGACGACGACGAGGGCGTCCTTGAAGGGCTCCGAGGCGTGCCTCCGACTGCGGGCTCGTCATCCTCTTCCTCCTCCTCCTTCTGCTCCTCCTCCTCCTCCCCCTCCTCCTCCTCCTCCTTCTCCTCTTCCCCCCACTCCCCTTCCTATTCGTGGAGTCGGAAAGCGAGAGATGCTGCACCAGAAAGTGCCTAAACCGCCTGAGCCATGCGCACGAAATTCTACGAACGGGGCCCCTCGCCTTCGGTTTCCTCCCTTTCCTCCACTCGTCCTCCTCCGACTCCTCCTCCGAGAAAGCGGAACCTCTTTGCCTCCTCCTCCTCCTTCTTCTCCTTCTCCCCCAGAGACCTCTGAGAGAGCGGGGCAAACATCATCATCATCATCATCATCCTCCTCCTCATCATCATCATCATCATCATCATCATCATCATCATCATCATCGTCGTCGTCGTCATTCTAATCGACCTCTTACGCATCCTCATCCTCTTCATCATCGTCGTCATCATCGTGATCATCATCATCATCATCAGCATCATCACCATCATCACCAGCCTCCTCCTCATCATCCCCCTCATCGTCATCATCGTCATCATCATCATCATCATCATCATCATCATCATCTGCATCATCATCACCATCATCATCACCATCATCATCATCGTCATCGTCATCGTCATCGTCGTCATCATCCCCTTCCTGCTCCTCCTCTTCCCCTCATCCTCCTCCTCCTTCCTCCCTCCCCCTCCTCCTCATCATCCTCATCATCATCATCATCATCATCATCATCATCATCATCACCATCATCAGTGCCGGAGCCCGAAACGGGCCTCCAGACCTCGAAGTTCGAAGTTCCTCCTGCTCCTCCTCCTGCCCCTCCCCGTCCTCCTGCTCCTCCTCTTCCTCCTCCTCCTCCTCTCCTCCTCCTCCTCCTCCTCCTGCGCCTCCTCCTCCTCCTCGATTATCAAAAAGCGGCGCGGCCATCGTCGTTGCGATCATCATCATCATCATCATCACCACCACATCACCATCATCATCATCATCATCATCATCATCATCATCATCATCATCATCATCATCATCATCGCCATCATCATCATCACCAGCATCACCATCATCATCATCCCATTATACTGCTCCTACTCGTGCTCATGCTCGCCTCCTTCTCCTCATCATCGTCCTCCTCCTCCTCCGCCTACTCCTACTCCTACTCCTCCCCTGCCTCGTCCTCCTCCTCCTCCTCCCCAGTCTCCTCCTCCTCTTCCTCCTCCCCATCATCATCATCATCATCATCATCATCATCATCATCATCATCATCATCATCATCATTCATCATCATCATCATCAGCATCATCATCATCATCATCATCATCATCATCATCATCATCATCCTCTTCCTCCTCCTCCTCCTCTTCCTCCTCCTCCTCCTCTTCCTCCTGACTCCTCCTCCTCTTCCTCCAAATCTGCTCCGAAAACGAAACATGTTGGAAGAGAAAATGACCAAACCACCTGAGACATCCCCACAACATTCCGCGAACGGGACCCCGTGAAATACCCCCCCGCCGCCCCCCTTAGAGTGCTGAGACGAGCGAATCGCCTGAGACATCCTCCAAATCTGCTCCGAAAACGAAACATGTTGGATCAGAAAATGGCCAAACCGCCTGAGACATCCCCACAAAATTCCGCGAACGGGACCCCGTGAAATACCCCCCCGCCGCCCCCCTTAGATTGCTGAGACGAGCGAATCGCCTGAGTCTGAGTGATGACTGAGTCTGAGTGATGAGAGAGCATGAGTGAGTCTGAGTGATGAGTGAATCTGAGTGGTGAGTCTGAGTGATGAGTGGTGTGTCTGAGTGTGGACTGAGTCTGAGTGATGAGTGAGTCTTGATGAGTGAGTCTGAGTGATGAGTGAGTGGGGAATCAATTATTCACTGCGTGGAGCTCCCCATATGTTCATCTATTCGCATGGACCTGTCCGCCGTGAATGTCTAGGCGCAAGAACTTTCGAACATACACGGGTTTCAGTTGTGACGGTCTGGACATATATCGAGCTGCGAATGAATTGGAGTGCGAATGAGCCTCAGTAGTACGAGCGCGTCTTTGTGCATGAACCTGGGGCCTCCTGGGGTCTCCTGAAACCTACTGGGGCTTCCTGGGGGTTCCAGAAGCCTCTTGGGGCCTCCTGGGACCTCCTAGTGAGGCTTCGTGCCCCAGGAGGGGCGCAATATATAGCAACAGACGTACATAAAACATTGCGATTAGAGCCACAGGGGAAGGGCAATCTATAGGAGCACGCGTTGAACACCAAGGACTCGTGCCCCAGGAGACGCCCAATATATAGGAACATAAGTAAAACATGTAGGATTGCGTACACAGGAGAAGGACAATCTATATAAACATACGTATAACATCAAAGAATCCTGCTCCTGGTGAGGCCCAATCGATAGGAGCATACGTAAAACAAATGGGATTGGAGCCACTCCTGTTGCCTTCTGAGGCCTCCTGCTCCTGGGGCCTCTCGGGGCCCCCTGTTGCCTTCCGAAGCCTCCTGGCGTTTCCTGTTGCCTCCTGGGGCCTCCTGTGGTTTCCTGAGGCCTTCTGGAGTTTCCTGGGGCCTCCTGGAGCCTCTTGGGACATCCTGTGGCCTCTTGAATCTTTCTATGGCGTCCTGATGCCTCCTGGGACCTCATGTGGTCTCCTGGGGCCTCCTGGAGCCTGTTGGAGCCTCCTGTGGCATCATGAGAAGAATCTGCGCCCACGAGCCGGGCCACCAAAACAAGCAAACCGATCGAGACGCCCTCAAAATCTGGCCCACCTGGAGGGTGAAAATGAGCGCCTCGCTCGAGACATCCTCCAAATCTGCTCCGAAAACGAAGGATGTTGGCACAGAAAACAGGCAAACCGCTCGAGACTTCCCCACAAAATCCAGCGAAAAGGGCCGAGTGCAATACCCCCCCCGCCGCTCCCCTTAGGAACGTGAAAAAAAGCGCCTCGCTCGAGACATCCTCCAAATCTGCTCCGAAAGCGAAGGATGCTAGGAGAGAAAACAGGCAAACCGTTCGAGACATCCCCACAAAATCCCGCGAAAGGGGCCGAGTGCAATACCCCCCCGCCGCTCCCCTTAGGAACTTGAAAATGAGCGCCTCGCTCGAGACATCCCCCAAATCTGTTCCGAAAACGAAGGATGTTGGGACAGGAAACCGGCAAACCGCTCGAGACATCCCTACAAAATTCCGCGAACGGGACCCCGTGAGATACCCCCCCGCCGCTCCCCTTAGAGTGCTGAATCGAGCGAATCGCCTGAAACATCCTCAACATCAGTGTGCGTGTGTGAGTCATCCGATGAGTGGACCTGAGTGAACGTAGTGAATGTATGAGTACAAGTACGAGTGCGTCTGAGTGATGAGTGAGTCTGAGTGATGAGTGAGCCTGAGTGATGAGTGAGTCTGAGTGATGAGTGATGAGTCTGAGTCATGACTGAGTCCGAGTGCTGAGTGAGTCTGAGCGATGAGTGAGTCAGAGGAGGTGAGGGTGTTCCTGTGTTCCTCCGGCGCGGTCTGCCAATAACAAGAACCCCATCATCATCATCACCAGCATCACCATCATCATCATCCCATTATACTGCTCCTACTCGTGCTCATGCTCGCCTCCTTTTCCTCATCATCGTCCTCCTCCTCCTCCGCCTACTCCTACTCCTACTCCTCCCCTGCCTCGTCCTCCTCCTCCCCAGTCTCCTCCTCCTCTTCCTCCTCCCCCTCATCATCATCATCATCATCATCATCATCCTCTTCCTCCTCCTCCTCCTCCTCTTCCTCCTCCTCCTCCTCTTCCTCCTGACTCCTCCTCCTCTTCCTCCAAATCTGTTCCGAAAGCGAAACATGTTGGAAGAGAAAATGACCAAACCGCCTGAGACATCCCCACAAAATTCCGCGAACGGGACCCCGTGAAATACCCCCCCGCCGCCCCCCTTAGAGTGCTGAGACGAGCGAATCGCCTGAGACATCCTCCAAATCTGCTCCGAAAACGAAACATGTTGGATCAGAAAATGGCCAAACCGCCTGAGACATCCCCACAAAATTCCGCGAACGGGACCCCGTGAAATACCCCCCCGCCGCCCCCCTTAGATTGCTGAGACGAGCGAATCGCCTGAGTCTGAGTGATGACTGAGTCTGAGTGACGAGAGAGCATGAGTGAGTCTGAGTGATGAGTGAATCTGAGTGGTGAGTCTGAGTGATGAGTGGTGTGTCTGAGTGAGGACTGAGTCTGAGTGATGAGTGAGTCTTGATGAGTGAGTCTGAGTGATGAGTGAGTGGGGAATCAAAAACCCCATCTTTGGATATGGGGAATCAAGAACCCCATCTTAGGATATGGGGAATAACTTACGTGTGTGTCTGAGTGATGGGTGTGGTGTTCTGTCCTGTTCTGTGTCCTTCCGGCGCGGTCCGCCAATAACAAGAACCCCATCTTTGGATATGGGGAAAAAACCCCATCTTTGGATA
>CAUYUJ010021437.1:251992-311856 GCA_963575745.1 Prorocentrum cordatum
ATGGTTGCGATTCGCTCCGAACGGTTGGAATTGGGACCAGTCGGTTGTAATTCGTCCCATTTCGGGGGGGGAGGGGCGGGGGGAGGAGGAGGGAGGGGGGTTTAGGGAGAGAGGGAGGAGGGGGAGGGGAGAGATGCAGGCCGCAGAAACGCGAGGAGCCACAACCACGGATGGCCCCTCCTCCTCCTCCTCCTCCTCCTCCTCCTCTTTCTCCTCCTCCGCCTCCTCGCGATCCGTCTGGCCCCTATGGGCCGCCAGGCATAGCAGAAAACCGAAACCCCGACACAAACTGAATCCATAGTTTCTCTGATACAACAATGTATCGTGCGACCCGGCCTTCTATACGCACGTCCATGGCGCACACTCTGTCACAAACGGCGCGAAAGGCAAGACATCCTCTTGTCCATCTTAGATGTAATAGGATCCCTGTCCCGCTCGCCCCCTTCACCCCTCCGGAACCGCAGAACAGATGTCCATCCACGTTATTCCATCTCTCGCGCCGCCTGTCCCGCCATGTTTAAGTCAATAAAACAACATCCCAAGTGACGCTTTGTAGCTCCGAAAACAACTCGAGTTATCGAAATTCCGTTTGTAATGAATGCACATTCTTTGTGTAAATATGTATTGACGTTTCGCCTGTGGCGGTAGCTCCTGGCGGTAGCTCCTGGTTGTTGTATGCTTTTTGGGAGCTCGACTGCGAAATCCTTCCGGCACCGAAGGTTTTTGAAGGATTTCGGCATGCGCGCGCGACGACTCGCGCGTGCGCGCTTCGTCCTTTTTTTGCAAGGGATTCGTGAAAAAGTGCTATGTTAGAACAAACGATGTAACCGCACAATGTTTTTTACAAGGGACCCTCAGGGGAAGGATACGGGTTGGCTTTTCACATTGCGATGTCATAGTTCGGATGAACATGTGGTCAGAATCATATGTGATTTACACAGGACGCGGGGGGGGCGATAACGCCGGGGGGGGGGTAGACTCTATTCTGTGAGGAAAAAGGAGAATCTACGTGGTGCAGTAGATGTGGTGCCACGTGCGACGTGCATTCGACGTGGTGCAATAGCCCTATCGGTATATGTCGCGCGGATCGTGCCACCCCAGCACGCGCGCAAGGGCTACGATTTCGACACGCGCGCGCGAGACCCGTTTGGTAGCATGTTATGAAAACGTTGAAAACGTATGGTTGTCTTGGGAATTCGCAAGAGCGCGCGCGCAATGTTTTTGGGGGGGATCCGCGTTGCGGGACCATGCGTTGTACATGGCACTCGGTTCTGAAACCCTTACGAAACCGATGGTTGTTGAAGGATTTCGGCATGCGCGCGCGACGACGCGCGCGCATGCACTTCGTCTCTTTTTTCTGCAATGGATTATTGGCAACTGCTGGTTTTTGATGAACGAATTCGGGCGCATCATATTTGTTTGCAAAAGAATGACGGGGGGGTGATGCTGGCCTGGCTGGGATGGTGCGAGCTCATAATTAGGATGGGCAATGAGGCAGAAACAGATGTAAATCCCAATGTGAAAAGGGTGCCGATAATCCTGGGGGGAATCCATTCTGCGTTTGGAAGCGAGACTTAATTCCTCTTCCCGGTGAATTGTCAACTCCACTGCTCGCGCAATCACCCCACCCACCCGCCAGCAACTTGGTAGGCAAAGCCCATGCGGCGGCGATTGCGATGAGTGCTTGGCAGTGGGTGGTGCATCTCTGATCCGCGCTATTCCGCGCATGCTCGCGCGCGCAACGGCCAACTAGTTTGGTGCGACTGACGCGGCCGCGGTGGCGCTGACCGCTCGGAACATCCCAGCGGGCACTTCATTGCGAGTCGGCTGGGCGGGCGCGATCACGGCACCGTCGACACCGGTAGACGCGATGATGATAGTAGCCGACCCCCCTCTTGCCGGGGGTCACCAAACCGCGTGGTGACGGACCGCGCGGCGACCTCGAAATTCCAAGAGACCTCACCGCGCGGTACGTCGCCCGAGACGTCCTCGTCGGAGAGATGGGAGCTGGACTCGGAAACTTGGTAAATCGCAACAACCGCTTAACCAAAGAACACGAAAACAATTATTGAGCAGCGCAATTGCTTAAAACGCTTGTCACGCGCACCTTTTGTAATTCATCCGGCTTAAATTTGTCCAGGCCGAGCCAGATACTCACCCAGAGGGCGGACCGGTCGTCCTCGGCAGAAATCCAACTACGAGCTTTTTAACCGCAACATCTTTAATATACGCTAGTAGAGCCCGCTGAGACTAGGCGGGGCTAACGAACTCTCCCTATATCCCAAATCATTCGTTGGAGGTCAATGGGAAAGGTTTGGAAGCCCAACCGTCCGATTATAAGTGGCCCCAGGAAGGAGGAGCGAGGAAGGAAAAGGGTATGCTGTTCAGGAGTACTAGAAGATTCCAGGGCGTGTCTGGGAGAGGGTAAGGAAGAATAGGACGGACAAGGCGATGAGAAAGGAAGAGAAGAAAAAGGGAGGAGGACGCCGACAACGACGCAGCAACGTTACAAGATCCATACTAATCGTCCAAATCCTCCTCCCTCCGCCTCCCCCTCCCCCCGACCCTCCCCCCCCCCCCCCCGCACCATCCTCCCCCTCCCCCATTCTCCCTCCTACCAACTCCCCACACCCTCCCTCCTCCCTCTCCCTCTCTCCCTCCACTTCCTCCTCCTCCACCTCCCCACCACCACACCACCACCACCTCCACCTCCACCACAAGCAACGCCATCTTCATCATGATCAGCATCAACATCGTCATCATCATCATCATCAACATCATCGTCATCATCATCGTCGAAATCAGCATCATCATCATCATCGTCATGAGCATCATCATCATCGTCATCATCATCATCATCATCATCATCATCATCATCATCATCGACAGCATCATCATCAGCAGCATCACAATTACCCATAACATCAAGATCGTCGTCGGCATCGTCATCGTCATCGTCATGATCATTATCATCATACTCATCATCAGCAGCATCATCAGCATCACCACCATCACCATCACCATCCTTGTCATCATCAGCACCATTATCATGATCATCTCACCACAGCACCATCAACATGCTTCATCACCAACAACATATATCATAAGCGTGATCAACATCATCCTGATCAACATAAGCAGCATCATCAACAACATCGTCATCATCATCATCACCAGCGACATAGACATCAGAAGCAACAGCACCAACACCATCAGCATCGGCATTTGCATCATTACAGTCAGCAGTCTTCGTAATCACCATCGTCATGATCAGCATCGTGATAATCAGCAGCATCATCGACATAGTCATCATCAGAATCATCAGCTGCACAATGAGCAACATCATGAACATAATCCTCATCATGATCGTCATGATCATAATGATCTTCAGCAGACGCATACGCGTCATATTCGCCACCATCACCATTGTTGACAGCACCCAGCATCGTCATCATCATCGTCCTCATCATCATCAGCAGCATTAGCATCGTCGCCGTCATCATCGCCATCACCATCCTCATCATCACAACCACCAAGATAAACAGCATTATCATCAAAACCCCCCTCATCATCATGAACAACAACATCATCAATACCAGCATCGGCAGCATCATCCTAGTTGGCGTACTCGCCATAACCGTCGTCAGCAGCAGCATCATGATTATCAGCATCGACATAAACATCAGCAGCAGCATCGTCATCATCAAAAACAGTACCAGCAACAGACGCAGCATTATAAGCATCATAAACGTCGACATCATGCACCATACAACAGCATCATCATGACATCACAATACATGCAAATGAGCATCCCCATCATCTTCATCATCACCATCAGCATGAGCGTAATCCGCATCATCAACAGCAACAGCAGTTGCGGGAACAGCACAACCACAAGCACCATCGTCATCATCAGCATCAGCATCATCACCACCATCATCGTCGTCATCATCATCAACATCATCAGCATCATCTGCATCATCACCATAATCATCGTTATCAGCATCAACATCAGCATCAACACCGCCATCACATCTTCATCATCATTATCAGCATCGCCATCATCACCGCACCATCACCCTCACCATCAGCACCATCATCAGCATCATCATCATCATCAGCACCAGCAGCATCATCAACACCATCATCACCATGACCATCGCCAGCATCGTCATCGTCATCATCATCAGCATCATCAGCATCACCACCATCACCATCAGTATCACCATCATCATCATCAGCATCATCGTCATCGACATCGTCATCATTATGTGCAGCATCATCAACGTCACCACCATCATCAGTATCACTGGCATCATCAGCATCAACATCATCAGCATCATCGTCATCAGCATTAACAGCAGCATCATCAACACCATCATCATCAGTAGCATCAGTATCATCAGTGTCCTCAGCATCGGCATCAAAATCATCATCGTCATCATCAGCATACTCACTGTCGTCATCATCATCACCATCACCATCGCCATCACCATCACCATCGCCATCTGAATCTTCATCGTCATCATCGTCATCGTCATCATCATCATCATCATCATCATCATCATCATCATCATCATCATCGTCAGCATCATCATCAACTTTATCAGATGAAGCAGCATCAGCATCAGCAGCATCACCTTCATCATCCTCATACCCTCATATCATCATCGGCATCGGCATCGTCATCATCAGCATCATCATCATCAGCATCAGCATCAACTCATCATCAACACCATCAACACCCGCTCCGCCGCGGGGTGGGGGGGGCGGGCTCCTGAGCGGGTAGCAATCCACGTCCAGCAGCGGCAGCAGCACCGCGATGTTCGCCAGGACCACGTGAGGAAGGCGCTCGGACAAGGCGACCAGGAAGCCTCTGGCGCGCCGCTCGGGCGCCGCCTGCGCTCTGCCTGCGCAATGCACGCGCGCGCTGTTCGGGGCTGCCTGCGCGCCATGAAGCGGTGCCTGCGGGCTGCCTGCGGAGGGGGAGGGGGGGGGAGGAGCTTACGGATTACAAATTCCCGCGTGCGGTGCGGCCCCTGTGGGGCTGTGGGGGGCTGGAGAGAAGTGCGCCGTGGCGCGTGGGATAACGCCCGCATTCTCAGTCCTCCTCCCAGCATGCTCCTTCTTGAACCACCCTCTTGAACAACAAATCAGCAAAATAAGAGGGGAGGGGAGAGGGATGGGAGGAAAGACAAAGAAAGGGAGGGATGGGAGAAATACCAGTTGAGGGAGGGAAGGAAAGACAAGGGGAGGTGAGATACGGGGAGGGAGGGAGGAGGAAACTGGGGGGGGGGACGGAGGAAAGGAGACGGGGACGGAGAGAAGCGGCAGCAGCAGGAAGGGAAGAGGTTCTCATGCTTCTCTCCACTCCCTTCCCACGCCTCCCTCATCAGTCCTCCAGCCTCATCCATTATCCCCCGCATCCGTCCTCCTCCACCTCCTCCCCCTCCTTCATCCTACCTCTTGAAAGTATCCTTATCCTCGCCTCCTCCTCCTCCACCTCCGCTTCCTCCTCCGTCTCCGCCTCCGCCTCCAACCGACAATGACCACACTTGAGCGACGAAACGAACCGGATCTCACGCCGGATGACAGAGCGACCTGACGCCGCGGCCTAAGCGGGCTGCCAGCACGGTACGCCACGATGGAGACGAAGGCGCTTACGCGCGACCTTACGCTGGCAATTGATACGCCAATGCCGGCGCAGTCGACCCCGTTTTCTTCAGTTGCTCAATTGACGACTGTGGCGTCGGCGACGGTGACGGTGACGGCGACGACGACGACAAGGATGATGATGAGGTGAAGGATGAGCAGGCTGGAAAGTGACGAAGGAGGAAGGAGGAGGAAATGGAGGACGGCAGGGAGGTCAACAAGGGGATAGAGGAGGTGAGGGAGGGAGAAGGGAAGGGGAGAGGGAGAAGGGGGGAGGCAGGTGTGTGGGCTCCTCCCCCTCTCCTCGACCAAGGCCGCCGTCCAGCCCCTCGGGGGACACGCCCGCCTTGTAGCCCGCGCTGGAAGGCGCCCTGGGAGCCGCCTTTTCGGCCCAGGAGCAGCGCACGCATGCGGCAGCTGCCACCGCCGTCGCGCCAGTGGGGAGGGCAGAGGCTTTCGGAGGAGGCCTCTGGATGCACGTGGGCGCGCTGTGAGGACTCCCCGAGTAGGCAGGAGGTAGGAGGAAGGAGGAGGGGGTTGAGGAGGTGGTGGTGGAGGTAGGAGGTAGGAGGTAGGAGGTAAAAGGAGGAGGAGGAGGAGGAGGAAGAAGAGGAGGAGGAGGAGGAGGAGGAGACGGGGGAGGAGGAGGAGGGGGAGGCGATGGACGAGGAAAAAGAGGAGGTAGGAGGTAGGAGGTAGGAGGTAGGAGGAGGAAAAAGGATGAGGACCTGGGCGACGAGCCAGAGGAAAATGGCAGATAATGGCATCGGGTGATATCGCACTTGCCACAGGAGGGAGGTGCGAGAAAAGATTTGGGAGGAGGGCGAGTAGAGATATGATGAGATAAGACACGACTGCGGGCCCGACCCTGCCCCAGAACGCACGATGAGTGGCGGGCTGCAGCAACAACACGAAACCAAGGGAACCGTGCTCTATGGCGAGGCGAAGCGAAGCGAGGCGAGGCGCCCGTCAGTCGCCCCGGCGGGGACGGCCCTACGAGAGCCCGGCGGTGGCGCCGGAGCGCCGAGAAAGAACCTTAGTCGGGGGGAAGGAGAGAGGAAGGACTCAGACCGTGAAGTGGGAATGTCGCACACAATCCCCACAATTGACATAAGCCAAACATTTCGGCTCCAACGCCGACCATACGTTCTTGTCCGTCGCAATGTGTATCCACCTTTTGTGGTCGTCGTCTCCCTCGTGTGTAATGACTGTGCGTACGAATTGTGTAACTTCGGCACCTCATTTTTTCCGTTATCCTCCGTGGCGTCGTAGGTTTTGGGTTTTGGCGTGGGTCGTGGGCGTTCGGGGCCAAGTGTAGTGAGAACCGCGTCCATCTGTCGTAGTCGTGGGTTGCGACGAGCGATGCCCGCCGCCACCGAGCATGCTCTATGCCTGCGTGCGTCGATCGTCGTACGAATTCTTCCCATGGTTCCAACCCGTCGTCTTCTTCTCTGTCGTCGGCTCTGTCGTGGTGGATGGGGGAGTCTGCTGCGTCGGCGCTGGTCGCTTCGTTGGTGTCAGTGTCGCGAATAACGTGGTTTTGTATATTGCGACGCCTTGGCATCCCGATGACAAGCCTGGGCATCCTCCGCTGTGCACGCCGTAAAGTGAGAAGCGTGTCGCTGGTGAGGGTCCAAGGGGAGCACCCGTACATCACTGATGCTGTGATTGTTCCGTCGAACAGCCTCAGTCGGCTGTGGAATGGGAAGCGGTTGTGTGTCAGCTCGTATCTTAATCGTTTGAAGCAGCCCCATCCTGCGCCAATCCTATTGCGTTGCTCTGTGTCGTGGAAGTCGTGGAAAGTAAGCTTCCTTCCTAAATACTTCGTGCTCGGGAAGGAACGCAATATTTCGATGCGTTCGCCGTTGATGTCGACATGAAAAATTATTCTCCCCTCTCTCCGGATGACGTTCGTCCGGATATTAATCTTGTCCGGCCCTAGTGCCAAACCCCATGTCTTGGGTTGGGACTGCACATCTCGGAGCAAGCAGGAAAGTTGTCGTAAGTTGGGGGCGTAGAGCAAGGCATCGTCGGCGAAACGTAGATTTGTGATTCGCGCTAGTGGTGCGAAGCCTAGTTGTGTCCCGAAGTTCTCGCGCTAGCACTCAGGTTTCACTTGTCTGAACACCTGCTCGAGGACAGCATTGAACAAGAAAGAGCTCAGTGGGTCTCGCTGCTTCACGCCACGCTCGATACTGAAAGCCCTGCTGGTGGTGTCTGTCCTGACTGTTGCCGTCTGGGTGCAGTGCACCTGTTTGAAGACGTTTATGTATGCAGGGGGTATGTGCTGTTGTCGCAAAGCTTCCCAAAATAGCTCGTGGTCTACACAGTCGACCGCCTTCAAAGTCGATCGCTGCTGCCCACAGCGGTAGCTGCCACTCGTAGGATCCCTCATGTAGCATGGCAGTGGTGAACAGGTGGTCCTCCGTGCAATAATCCTTCCAGAAGCCTGCTTGGTCAGGGCACTGTTGCGAGTCGAACAGAGAGACCAGACGGTTGCAAACGAGGCGAGACATAAATTTGTAGAACGATGGGATAATGGCAATCGGTCTGTAATTGCCTGGGAATTGTGGGTCTCCTGATTTGTAAAGTACGGTGATTGTGGTGGTATTCCACTGGTCCGGTGGTGCCTGATTAAATTTGATAATGTCGTTGTAAAGTCGGAGTAGGTGGTATGGCACGGTCGCGCCCCCAGCTTTGAGCACTTCTGCTGTGAACCCCGCGGCGTCTTTGTACTCGTCGTTCTTGAGCCGTGCTCTATGCTATCACGCGAAGCGGGTGATACAAACATTGATCGGCATTAATTGGGTTACGAAACGCGCGTGACACACGTAGATCTCTGAGTGTGCGCCTGTCGGACGGCATATACATACATGCATACATACGTACATGCGTACATACATACATACACACATACACACACATACATACACACAGACATGCACACGTACATACATAAATGCATGCATGCATACATACATACATGGGGCCCTCTTCGGCCATCTTGAAGCCATCTCGGGCCCTCTTGGGCCTCGCTGAGGCTGTCTTGGGGCCCTCTAGGGCGCCCTCGGAACCCGGAAGTCATGTTCCCGGAGAGGCTTCCGGGAACATGATTTCGAACGGGGCCCTCTAGGGCCTCCCTGAGGCCGTCTTGGGGGCCTCCTGGGCCGGCTTCGGGGCCTCTTGGGCCATCTCGGAGGGTCCGGTGAGCCCCACAGGCCGACCCTTTTGGGCCGTCTGGGGCCCTCTTGGGTCTCTCTTGGGCTGTCTTGGGGCTCCGCGGGGGCGTCTGGGGCACTGTGAAAACGAAGCCAGCGAGCATGCTGAATATGTGCGTTTTACGACGGAAATGGGCAGATTTGTGCCTCTTGAAGGCCCTCTTGGGGCCCTCTTCGGCTATCTTCAAGCCATCTCGGGCCTCGCTGAAGCTGTCCTGGGGCCCAGTAGGGAGCGCTGGGAGCCCAGAAACCATGTTCCCGGAGAGGCTTGAGCATGATTTCGAACGGGGCCCTCTTGGGCCTCCCTGGCGCCGTCTTGGGGGCGCCTCCTGGACCGGCTTCGGGGCCTCTTGGGCCGTCTCGGGGGGTTCGGTGGTCCCACAGGCCCCGCCTGGCCGGTCCACTGCGCCCCTCCCTTGCCATTTTTGGCCGGCTTCGCTGGGCTACGGCTCCGGCGCGGCGGCGCATGGGGGCGGCGCGGGCCAGCCCCCCGCCCTTGCCGCCCCCCTTCGCAGGCTTGCCCGGCTGGGCCCCCGAGCCCCTGCCGCTCGCCGCCGCGGCACCGACGCCCTGGCCTTGTCTGCTACTTTGTTCCTGGATTCCGCCAGCACCTGCCGCGCGCGCGCTGGGGGCGCAGACGAGCCGCACGACGCATGGAAGCCGCGGGCCTCCCAGTCGAGGATAGACAGGACTGCCCCCGCCGACTCGCCGGCAAGCGCGCCTGCTCCACCCTGACGCCACGCAACCAGGTCCAACAACGTCATGGCGCGCAAAAGCTACTCCCCGCCTGACTGCAATTTATCGACGCAGCCTCAGGTCGCATTCATGCGCCGCGCGCGTTCCCCCGTGCTCTTCGGCGACCTCGCGCCGCAGCCACTGGGGACAGGACCCGCGGTGCCCCTGCGGCCGTAACCTTGAGAACTGATGGCCCAGTAACTGCGCAGGCGTGAGCGCGCTGGCGAGAATCAACTTCATTCCCCAATCCACGAAGTGAACCTGCGCGCGCGAGTAACGGGGGCACCGCGCCCTTGCCCGCAACGGCGCGCGCGCGCCATGAGGTTGGCAAACCCTAGGTAATCAACACGGGTCTCCGCCGACGCAGCTCTCGTCGCGATCCGGGACTCGCGGATTCTCTGACTCAACTCCCCCGATTCCACGAGCACTCCGAGCTCTGGGGCCCGCGACCTGGCGCGCGCGCGCACCGCGCAGCCCGCGCTCGGCCCCCTCCCGAGCTGATGCTCAGACCAGGGCGGCTGAAAGTTGATCTGCAAGTCCTCCCCCTTGGGGGGGCCGATCCACGGGCGGCCGCGGTCCCTGGCCGTCTTTGCCGGGCCCCGGAGCATCGCAACACCCCCCGTCATGCGAGAGGCTGGGCAGGCGCCGCGCCCCGAAGCTGCGCGTCGCCTCCTCCGCGGGGATACCCTCTGAAGAAAAAACGATCAGGCCTTTCTCGGCCACGCGCGCCTGCCACAGAATCGCGCAGCGCGCGACTCGCGGAGGCGCGCGCAGGGCGCCCCCAAGCAAAAGGACAGCTGATTGTCTTTATTCTCGCGCTCGGGCGCCGCGGCTTGAAGCTTCACGCAGTCGCGCGTGGCCTCGGAGAGCTCGACGTCCACCGACGCGGACCCCGGCCCGGCCGCCGGCGTCCGCGGGGCCGCGAAGCCCCCTGCAGCTGCGCGCCGACGCACGCGGATCGCAGACGACACCTGCGCACGAAGCCGCGCGGCGGTTCGAACATACAGCGCAGCATGGCCCGCCCCTGCGCACCTGGGCGCGAGAGACGCGGACCGTCGGCCAATCGCCCGGCTCGCTCGCCCCCTCAAAAGGGGCAGCTCCCGATGTGAAATTGTCGAGAATCCATTGGCGCGTGCTCCCGTCGGCAAAATCGCTCGGCTCCACGCTCTCGCAAAGCTCAGCCACGTGGCGTGCAATTTCAGAGTGCCACATGAGGGGGCGACCGCCCTCGCGCGTGCCAGGGCCGGCCCCGGCGACGAACTCGACCCGCGTCTCTGCGGCTCCGGGGCCAGCGCGGACACCAAAGGCCGCCCCCGGCAGGCCCGCCAAGACCGCGTCAATTTCATCGCGAGGCCACATCGCGCTCGACTGGGCACAAGTACGCAGGGAACGACACGCAAACACTCTCAGCGGCTCTCAAACCCGCTCGCCACACGTCACGCCCCCGCGCTCGCGCCACCTCCCACAGGGGCGGGCGCCCCGCGCCGCGATGCAGCACGACCGCCGGCCCCTGCTGGAGCCCGGCCCCGCGCCGCGGGCCCGCTGGCCGCGCGCCTTCCAAGCGGGGCTCAGATGCGTGGGCCGCCACGCGCGCTGCAGGCCCGATGGCCGCGCGCCCACAAGACGACCCCTGATGGGGCCACCTATGGCCCCGCACCCCGCGCCTGAAGGCCACGCGCGCGCCAGCGCCCGGCCCCTGCCGAAGCCCACTCTCGCGCCGCAGGCCTGATGGCCGCGCGTTCCTCAACGCAGAAGGCTCCTGATGGGGCCGCACCGCGCGCCGCTCACCTGGCGGCCGCGCGCGCCACAGACGATTCCTCACGGTGTCCCCTGGCTCGACGCCCCGCGCCTGAAGGCAACGCGCGTCGCCGCATCGGCCCCCGCTAGAACCCGCCCCCGCGCCGCCAGCCTGACGGCCGCAGCGCAACCGCGCAAAGCACCCGATAGGGCAGCATTGCGCACCCCCGGCCAGATGGCCGCTCGCACCCCCGCGCGACACCTGAAGGCGGCGCGGGCGCGCCGGCGCGGCCACGCGCCGACCGGAGAGAAAAAACACATCGAGCAGACGGCAAAACGCGACGGGCACCCCCCCCCGCCCCCGCCCGCCCCCCCGAACCCACCCACCCTATCCCGCGCCCAAACCCAGCCCACCCCACGAGCCCCAGCCCCCCCCCCCCCCGCCCCGCCCCCCCTCCCCCAGCCAAGCCCCCGAGCCCCGCCCGCCGGCCCCCCCGCGCCCCACCCGCCGCCCGAACGCCGAGCCCCGCGCCGCGATTGTAGCGGCAACCCCGCTGGCTCGCCGCACTCCCCTGCGCCAACGTCGCAATGGTTTGCCACTCCGCGCAGCGCCGCTCGCGCGAGGCGCCGCGTCGGCACGGCGAACTGCGCGCGCGCCTTTGATTTGCACCTGCGCACAACGCCGCTCGCGCGCGGCGCCGCGCCGGCAGGGCGACCTGCGCGCGCGTCTCCCCGCGGCGGCCTCGGCGCCGCACGCGCGCGCACACGCGCGCGCACGCGCACGCACGCACGCACAGGGGGAGCAAATGCGCCCAGTGACACACTGCCTAAAGCGCTAACACCGCGATCTGCCCCCCCCCCATCGGCGCGATCTCTCCCGCGGTGCAAACGTTCCGCGCGCCCGCCTGACAAACAGCGAGGATGGCGGGGCTCCCAGAGTAGAGGCACTGAAAGAAAGAGATGATGGACTTGGGGACCTTCATAGTCTCAGGTACGCGTGAGAACCATGGGATAGAGATCGAAGGGGAGGCAGACTCGATATCGGTAAGAACACGGTCAGACCGAAGGCGTTTCTCAAGGACCATCATGTCGCGATGTGTGAAACACTTTTGAGGCTCTTTAACCAGGCCTTGTTTGGCAATCTTATTGATGAGAATCCTGGTCCTCGCAGATGAAAGCAATGTCGCATCTGTGTTGGCCATGATCAACGGCCTTCTCCCCAGGGGCTCGACACACATATTCACCAACTCCGAGAACCTGAATTTCCTTGGGGATGAAGACAAGGATATCACGCTTCATACATGACGTGATCTAACCGCGCTGTTTCCGATACAACTCGCAGTGACGGACATTAAAAGCGTCTAGCGCCGCTTCGGTACGCCATGCAGGGTACGGTATTCCATCCTCCCCCGGCATGCAACCCACCACTAATCAACCAACCCGCCTCCAGTAACACAGAACGCGAGTCCGTATCGGGAACATCACTAAAGTTGGCCGCAAAAAAAATAAGATCTGGCCAAAGAGACCTGTCGTCTACCGGGACTGCAAATACACGTCCCCAGTGCGACCCAAGTGAAGATGCCGCCTAATAGTAGCTCCTCTGTCAATGTCGCGCCCCTCCTCATCAAGCACAGCGAGGTGGAGGTTCTGGATGTGAAGACGGAACGCAGCAACACGTGCTTGGTCATGTGGCCCGTCAGGAAAGTGCGCAGAGAGATCAAGGTCAGCTCGAACAGCTTCAGCAATCTTGAAGATGCCACTAGACCTCCGGGCTCGGAGCGCTTGGAGTGCACGTTGGCGTTTCGGTCCAAGAGGGGTCATTACGTGCATTCCCCCTCGTCTCCTTCGTCACTTTACCGTTGTCGATCATGTTCCTCTTCTTGCTGGTCGCATCCTCGCCTCCTTCCTCTCGGGTCCTCAGGGGTCTATGTGTATCGTGAATGTCCACATGCCCAACACGAACCTAGGGATCCCTGCATATCTTCGCGCGCTTGGAAGTATATCTCAGGCTCTTCCCGCCCCTGCGTCGTCGCTGACTATTGTGCTTGGTGATTGGACTTTCACACTTGCCAATAAACGACGCCTGCGAGCGGACGGCTCGGGCTGGTCCTCAGGCGACGAAGTGCATTAATTGTTATTATCGAGGCTCTGTGATGGTGGGCGGAACTTTACCAGGCGGAGGACACCATGCGGTAGCTTGGGGATGGCACTATTATGCACACCGCTCGCCTAGATATGGCATATTGTACGCTGCCTGCTGCCATGCTCGCCGATTTCACTATTCGTGGGAATGTGCTCGGTCGTCTCCAATCCGACATGGTGTCGGACCAGACTACGGTTCTGATGTTTGAGGTGGCGGAGGAGGTCAAAGAATCAGAATTCGTTGTCGACCTTCTGGGACGGCACACAATTGCGCCAATCTCTTCACCTGCCGACACTCTCTTCCGCTAAGAAGGCCATGCGCGGTGGCACCTGACCGTAGAGCCGTGCCCGCAGCAGCAGCAGCGGAGACCACGGGCAGCAGGGGCGGCCGGGGCAGGAGCTTGGGCGGACAAAGGGTCACCATACCGACTGCGAGAGAGAGGAGGGGGAGAAGGGAGAGGAGACAGCGGCGGAGACCCAAGCGGAGGAGGAGGCGGAATGAGGAGGAGGAGGAGGAAGAGGAGGAGGAGAAGCAGGATCAGGAGAAAGAGGAGGAATACCAGCAGGAGGACAGAGGAACTCTGCAGGCTCCAGCGACCCAGCCTCCCGATGGTACGTGGAAGGTGTAGACCGGGACGAGAGTGATGCCATGGTGAGATTGGCACAGAAGACGCTCCAGGAACTTCGTCATCCCACTTGTCTGGAGCACGTGTGAACCAGTAGCAATTCGCGGAAATATTGAAGGTAACATAACTTGGAAGTGGGAGGGGGAAGACGAAGAGCGGGGCCAGGGGGAAGCAGAGACGAGGAGGCCGGGGAGGCAGACGAGGAGGAAGGGGCGGAGGCCGAGGCGGAGGCGGAGGCCGAGGCGCGGGGGATCAACAGGAGAAAGGTGGGGGAGTCGAGCAAGAGTTGGTGGGGCGGGGCGAGACCGAGAAGGTGCATGGGTCGAGCAAGAGATCGATTACAGAATTGAGGACGGTAGGTCAGTGCGGCGTCGGCGCGAGATAAGGCTTTTGGAACCGCGTCGATCGTTCAACCTTGAATCGATCGTGGCCCCAATCATTTGAGGTTGAATTCAGCGTGTCACCGTGTCATCACCTGTCCGTCGGTGCTTCCGCGTCGCTGTATCCTTGAACGCCTTCGCCGGAGTCGCCGGCGCGCCATCGCCGCACGAACCTACCGTACCCCAATCTTATTATTTCCCTGTCGAGAACGTTCGTAGATCTACGAGCTTTCAACGTTCTCCCCAAGCAAAAATCAAAGAAAATGCGAATTCTGGGGCAAAGCAATTCTGTAGTCGATGCCCTACTCGAAGTGAAGTATCGGGGCCCCGCCTCTCCCCGTCCTGGAAAGAAGGTGGTAAGACGAAGCGGGGACGAAGATAATATCAGGCGAGGATAAATCGGGAATCTCTGAGGTCCGGCGGTTCTGGAAGATGTCTCAGGTGCCGCGGCCTTCTCGGAGCGTTCTGGAACGCTCTGGAACGGATTTATCCTCGTCCTAGCCCCGTCCGAGGTGCTCCGCGCCCGCGAGCCTCGCAGGCGGACGCAGAACAGGGCCACAGAGGGCGAGCCGAAAACCTAGAGGGACTTGCTCGGCCGAGAGTTGAGCAGGGACAGACCGTCCCGGCATTCCTGTGGCCCTACCACGAAATGTTCTTAGAACCAACAGATGATTTAACAACAAGAACACTGTTTTCAGGCACAAGTTTCTCACAACGTAAGGCCCGATGTGTTAAAACGACACAATATCATCTGGAAATGTTATGATGAGGAGATGCCGTGCAAACCATTAAAGGTTCTTGGAACTTTCTTCCGTGGGCCTAAACGAAATCCATGACGCTTCGCCACTGCTTGAGAAAGGGGCTCCTGGGAGGTGAGCTCGGCGGCGTTGCAGTGCGACGGCAGCTCCACCTCCCCCGGGCGGTCCAGTGGCCAGGGACCGTACGCGGGGACGGCTTACAGAAGAGGGAGCGAGCTGACGAGAAGACCTCGGATCCCGCTAGATCGTCTACCAGCACGCCCCTCGCATCGCTGGAACGCTCGCGGAAATCTGGCTAATCACGCAAGGGTTGCATGCATCCGATACACACGCAATCTTCTTCCACGGGGAGGGAGGGACCTCTCCTGGCGGGTGGCGCACGAACCACCTCCGCCACCGCCAGGAAAAGGGCTTCCCACATTCCCTTGGCGACGCGGGCTTGCGCACATAATTCTGAGCAGCGTCACAGGAGGAGGAGGAGGAGGATTTTTTAAAAACAGAATCGGGGCTCAGGGGGGGGTAACTTGGGGTCAGCACTGGAGCCCCCTGCCCGCTGCGAGAGCGGATGTGCACCACGGAGCACTACGCACACCGTGCACGGGGCAGCAGTGGCCCAGCACAGGTGCGATCTGCGGGGCGCGCCGCCGCAGACCCTGACGCTAAAGAGACCCGAAACAGCCGTGGACGAGCAGAGAGGGCGGGGGGACGGAGGACGGCGGGGCAGCCCACGCGGGGCAGGAGGAGAAACAGCGGCTGTTCAAGGGCAAGCCTCTCGCAGAGCTCGGCGGAACGACGTGAGTCGGTTAAATCGAGCTGGTAGGCCAATGAAGTGTAGCCGACGGGCACAAGCAACAGAGACTCCATCTCACCACGTCTCCGCTGAGCTGAAAACAATACCGCGATGAACTCAGTACAAAAAGCAAGCGCTGGATCATCTAGAACTCATGCCGCCAGGTTCGCTTCCATCCATTCGGTCCACTCCTGCAGCTCCTCCTCCATGTAGCCCGCGGGAGCCGAGCCGCGCAGATGACGGCCTCCGCATTGGCGCAGCCCGTCGATCAGGCCGAAGCGTCGGTCGCCGAGGTTCTGGATACCCAGCGCGATCTTCATCTGGTCCTCCTGGGCCGTCTTCTGGAGACGGCAGACGCGCACGAGCTGCTCCGCGTCCTCTGCCTTCTCGCACGCGTTGATGTCGTCGGACAGCGCCTTGGTCCTCTTCTGGTCGTCGCCGCCGCAAGCGTCGATCGTCGCTGCCGTCTCGACCAGAGCCGCGAACAGCAGCGCGTGCGGGGGGCCGAGAGGCTCGGTCATCGGGTTCTTCTCCTTCTCTTTGCGGTACTCGTCGACGCGCTGGACAAAAAAAACTCCTGCTCCTCCTGCATCTTGGACACCAGCTTGTGGTTCTTCGGGAAGATGAACGTGTCTAGCAGGATGCCCTCGATCATGCGTACCTTCTGCGTGTTGCTCAGCGTCTGCTTGAGTATGAGTAGCAGTAGTTCTCGGAGTCCCTTGTCCTTGACTTGAATCACCTTCTCTGGCGTGTCGCCCTTGTTGCGTTTCTTGCCGCCTCGCCGTGTCGCCTTCGGGGTCCCCGTTGCACCTGGGGGGGCCCCTCGCTTGTCGCGCACCGCGGCTCCGCCACCATTCCCAGACGGAGGCGAGGATGCCAGCGGGCGCCAGGCTGGCCTCATCAGAAGCCGAAGAGAATACAGCCGCGCGTGGACGAGGCGGGGCACGGGTCGAAGCAGCTCGCGTAGATGAAGGTGCTGGACGAGCGCCCAGCGTAGGCCTGGCTGACACTTGTCGAAGTTCGCGAACTGTCCACGGCCGTGCAGAGAAGTGTACAGGTATATGAGTGCGCAGGTGGGTACGCAGAGCCTCAGTAGAGCCAAATGCTGACGGAGACGACGACGGCAATGGTGTAGTGGCAGTTGTCGGAGCTTGGCTATGTGTAGTGTTGCTTCGTAGTCGTGATCGTACAGGCGCTGATTTGGCTCGTGCAGCTTGCTTATGTTGACCATGATCGCATGGCTGGCTAGCTATTCTGGCAGATGATGCTGATGTTTGCGGTAATGAAGCTGGTGAGGTGCTTGCTGCTGCTGCTGATGATGAACGTTGAGTTGAAGTTCGGCTGGCTGTAGGCTGGCTCGCTCTTGTCGGCGTAGCTGTAGACGATGAAGGCCCCCGAAAATGCGGTTTCCAGAACCCCCCCCTAAGGACCCTTAAGGGGGGGGGGGGGGGGGTCCTGAAAGCCATTTTCGTCGTTCCCGCGAGGCTGCCGGGGCCCTGGGGGAAGAGGAAGTGGGGGAACATCTTTGCATATCGGGCACTCAAGGCAGTCGGGGGGCCTGCACTGCCACAGCTGCGCCGTGCTCTGGCGCACACAGCGACGGGCATTCCACCCGCGAAGAAAGTGACGTGCACAATGATCACGGCTGCGAAAGACGGTGTGGCATATCAAACATTTGTTATCCACAACCAGGAGACTGAGTACACTGCGCATCGTGTGGCTGGGCTCCTTGCGGTGCGTCTGATGTGCGCGAAGCGCCGAAAGAGAAATAAAGGTGCGACCACATTTCGATCCATCCTTCAGCTCTATCTCGCACGTATGAAGCTTCTCGCCGTCGATACCTGTGATCTCTCCTCTAGTGGCATCTGTTCTGCTAGTGGTGCACCGTGAGGTCGCCACTGTTGAGAGAAAAAGCCAGCACGCAAAGTGCGAGGGTCGATGGCAGTGTACATGTCGCGGATCTCCTCGTCCTCCAGAAGCCGCTTGATACTTCTCGGGTGCCACATGTCGCGTAATTCAGTAACCAGATCAATGGTAAGTAGAATCTCGATGTCGTCGTGGAGCTGCTTGGCCCAAGGGTGGATGGGGGCATTCACGTTGATCACCCCTTGCTCGCCCAAGATCGGCACCTTCATTGTTGCTGCACCTTCGAGGGCCAAGTTGCCGAAGAAGCCGATGAGGAAGTGAATATGCTGCGGAATATCCGTGAGAATGTCGCGCCACCAACATAATCGTCGCACCGAAAGTTCAAGCGCAACTGGTGTGAGCTTCCAATATCGCCAGACGTTGAGAGAGGGCCAGGAACGATGTATGCCGCGGGTCTCAGTGTGAGCACGACCCTGGAGCATAGAGCGAAGCTTCCAAATCAAGTTGGAGTCGAGGGCCTGGAAGTCGGCCTTGGTGTACAAGTAGCTCTCTCCTTCAGATGTAGCCGCGCGGTGGACACATCCTCCGAAAAGAAGACGCTTGGGTTGCCAGCCGGCCTCGGAATGCCAAAAACCACTCAACTGATTCCAAGCGCGGTTGATAGCACGTAGACGTTCAGCACGCTCAGCGACGTTGCTACCATATGCAGAAAACATGCCGCCAAGATGCTTCAGTTCAGGTAACATCTTCCCAACCAGACGTCGATCTGTCGCCAATTTGTGTGCGATGCCACGACGAGAGGCGGCGACGACGATCTCGGCCTTGATGCGGTTCTGCTTGTACTCTTTTTCTTCGCCACTGATGTCCAGGCACTCGGCGTCTAAGTTGCTCGCGTCGCGGATCTCGTCTGCTGTTGCCTCAGGTGGTAGGGCCGAGAGCTTCAGTCAGTAAGTCATCAATGAAAAGCCCAACGCCAACGTTGACAATGTCGTGAAACATTTCTAAAGATGCCAATGTGTATTTGGAGAAGCCGCTGGCGGTGGCGATGTACTCAGATATACTTTCGTAATAATTGCCCATGAAGAATTCAGGTTCGTTGCTGTCGCCCATGAGACCGCCACTGCCGGCTTTGAGGTATAACCAGCCCTGCGGAGAAGAGATGCGCATAACTGCGTGATAACGACGCTGAGAAGTGAAGTCCATGTTGCCTTGAATGCGTCGCTGCATCTCGTCGGGCTCGCCTTGGTCGACAAACTTCTGTAAAACACGATTGCCAGCGATGATCATGAGGTCATCCAACTTCCCACTCTGAAAAGCAGCTCTTTGGTCATAAGATTTAGCAACCAGGGTCCATTTACATGCGCGTGCACGATGAGCGACCACGCGTGATAAACACATCATTGCTTCCCTTCTGCGCTTGCTAATGCCACCGTACGCCCACTCAGGAGATTCATATGGTCCGCCCTCGTGGTTCGTGATACGTCTGAAGAAACTTCGCCACCATGGGCAGAAACAATGAAGGAGACGAAGGCCAGGTGGTCCAGGGATGGCTTTCCTCTTGTCCAAAGCGAACGTCTGGCTCATGTTAGCCTGGTTGGGTGTGACAAGAGTGGCACGAGCATGCGCATGTAGATCGGCGAGGATCTTCGATGCCTGGGTGTACTCGTCCAGGGGCAGCTTTCTCTTGGAAGGGTCGGGCGGGTTCTCGAAATCCATGGGATCGAAAGCCATGAATAATCCCAGTCCTGCCGTCTGCGCTCCTGGCTTGCTGAGAATGCACGGGTTGGTCATGATGAGGTATATCTCCGTAGGTAAACTCCAACATGGTGCGAATTTGCGCCTCTTCATTTTCCACAAGTGTTTGCGAGTCTCGAAGAAATCGTCTTGGCCTAGGAACAACTCTTGGATGCCTATCGTGACCGCAGGTCCTTCGGGCCGTGGGGGTAGTACAATTGGTTCGTCAGGGCGATGCGCGACTGCAAGTGCTGGTAAGATATCGTCGTCGTGAAGTTGACTTGCAGAAAACCCTCCATCACAGCCGGGTAAAGAAAGGAAGTCCATCCATTCGTCTTTGGACGGTTGGCACGACGGAAGTGACCGAAAGTCCCGTTTGCGAACACCAATGCCCCTGTGTGCTCTCCTTCGCGCAGCCGGGTGCATATCTGCCAACTTGCGATGAGCCCATCCTTCACGAATCTGCTGTTCAAGGTCACGGTCAGCTTCAGCTCGTGCTCGTTTAAGATGTGCGTGCAGTACCTTAGTGAGTGCCTTCACCTCGTCGCGTGCTGCGTCAGGAGCGTCGACGTGAAAGGCTGAGCGCTTGGCGATGGCCAATTCCTTGAGGAGGTCCAGTCTTCGCCTCATAGCTTCTCTGTACCAGGACGGCCGCTCAGACACCAACGAGAAGTGCTTGATAGCGACTTGCCTGCAAACGGCGACGAAGAGGTACATGTGTCTGTCTGGGTTCGGGTCGGTGCGTACCTCTCGAAACTGGTCTTGGTACTGCTCAAGCTTCTCACGGAGATCACGAAGAAAGGGCTCACGTCCATGTCCTTGTTGAAGGCAGTCCATGATCTTAGGCCAGCTCCAGCTGCTGCGAGTAGTTTGATCGTATCCAGGGCAGGGTAACAGAAGGCGTGCAACGATGGGGATGTGGTCCAAGACATACTTGCTCTTGCGGGTGCGTCTCGCCGTAGTAAGCCAGCGCCTGCAAGTGGATTCCGCCAATAGTAAAGACGGGATGAAAATGAAGTCGATCGTCGTCGCTCCACTGTGGCCGATGAAGGTGGGGCCCACCTTGCGGTGGGTGTTGACGGCACCCATGTCGTGGTCCAGCAGCAGGTCGTGCAGAACTTTCCCGTTCTCGTTCTCGTTGCCGTTGCCAAAAGGGCCGATGCAGTCGTCCTGATAAATCTGCTTCCCACGCATGCCCATGCCAGTGCTGGCGTCCATCATGATGAGGGGTACGCGGCGATACGGACAGTTGCGTAGCAATGTGTCTAGCCAATGTCGAAGTACTTGACAACCCTTGCGCCAGCTTGGTCGAGCTTTAGCAGTGCGAGGGCGTGGCTCGAAATACAGAACAGCCACGCGTAGACAGAGTGGTCCCTGGTCAATGTCGATCATGCCGCCTCTGCCCGCGACGATGTTGGGCGGCACCTCAATGGCTGCAACGGATGAGCTCCTGATGCGCTCGCCCAGGATGATGCTGCAACCCGCGCTCTTGTTCGTGCATGCTGCAGGTTGCCAAGGGAAGTGGATGATGCTGTGGTACGGCGTGCTCTCTCGAGTGTGTACTGGACGCGGATCACCTCGTGCGAATGCCTGTGGTCGTCGTCGGCATGTACCCGTCAGGCCTCCCACCGCCACGCTGCGGCACGCCAGGCTCAGCTCCTGAAGTCTCGACGGCTGGAGGCTGCCCACGTTGTGCGCGAGCACGGGGAACGCACGAAGGAGACCTTGCGCGCCAGTCATGGGCGCGCAGCCCCACGGCTCCCGTGGCGGCTCATGGCAGGCGCGAGCGAAGGGGGCTCGGTCTGACGCGCGGAGCCGTGCCGTCGCTGGAAAGGGCCAGTGCGGCTTGGAGGAGGAGGATGAGGATGAGGATGAGGATGAGGAGGAAGGAGGAGGAGGAGCAGGAGGAGGAGAAAGAGGAAGAAGGAGGACGACGCAAGAGGAGGAGGAAGAGGAGGAGGAGGAGTAGCAGGAGGAGGAGGAGAAAGAGGAAGAAGGAGGACGACGCAAGAGGAGGAGGAGGAGGAGGAGGAGGAGGAGGAGAACGTGGAGGAGGAGGAGGGAGGAGGAGGAGGAGGAGAATAATAGGAAAAGGAGGAGGAGGCGGAGAACGAGGGAGAAGAGGAGGAGGAGGAGGATGAGGAGGAGGTAGCAGGAGGGAGGTAGGAGGAGGGAGATAGGAATTAGGGGGTAGGTGGCAGGAGGAGGAGGAGGAGGAGGAGGAGGAGGAGGAGGAGGAGGAGGAGGAGGAGGAGGAGGAGGGGGCGCGCTATCCTTGACATCGAGTGTTTTGAGGGAGCGGGGCTGCATTGGCTCGATGTGACAGTGCGCCACCCCGTGGCAGAGCACGTCCTGGGCCGAGCCGCCCGCAGGCCAGGCGAGGCAGCGCGGGCAGCCGAACGCGAGAAACACGCGCGCTACCCTGGCGACCGCCTCACGCCCTTCGTGGTGGAGACGCCAGGTCGCCTCGGGGGGGAGGCACGCCAGTGGCTGGTCCGCCAGGCCAAGACCTGCCTGGACGACCAGCAGAGCGCGGAGCTCATCCGCGCGTAAAAGGTGGTCAGTTGCGTCGTCCAGACGCAGCTGGCCCTCCAGCGCCGCAGAGCCGCAGGTCTTCGCTAAGCTCGCCGCCGCCCAGGCAACGCGGTCACGGACCGTAGTGTAATTTTCCTAATCAGTCCCCGCTCCTTGCCTTGGTGGGGCCGCGCCGGCGCCTAAAGGGGGGATCTGGTGGCGCACACACGCCCCCGCCGCACCCCCGTCTCCTCCCCCTTCCGGTTCCCTCCTCCTCCTCCCCTCCTCCCCTCCTGCCTCCTCCCTGCGGCAGTCGTCTGCCACGCATGTTGCTGCCATTGTTCTTAGGGGGCACCGAGGGGCGAAAAAATGTGATGGGCCCCCCTTTGCCTATCACACGGCACGTGCCTCTCAGCATTTACGTTGCTATTCTTATACATCTTTTACAGGGGGGCCCTGTCGTGTCCTTCGGTGTGCCGCCTATTCAAAGCCGCACCGCGAGCATAAAAAATGATGGGCCCCCCCTTCGTCTAACACTGGGCAACGCGTGCCGGGCAGATCCGCTCCCGAATTTTCGCTGCACGTTTTCCTTTTGAGCGAGCTGCGGACTTTCCTCACGCGCCTGGCCCCAGTGGACACCAATCGCAAAGCGAGGTGGGTGCTGGGGCCGCGGGTTAACCGAGGAGGAGGAGGAGGAGGAAGAGGAGGAGGAGGAGGAGGAGGAGAACCACCAGAAGCCACCAAGAGGGTGGTGGCGGAAGTTGCTTTCACTGCTGTGTCTTTTAATGTGCTGACTCTGAAGGATATTATCGCGGATAAGCAAGCATACCCTAGGAAGCCGAAGAAATTGCAGGGCGCCACCGAGAGGGCCGCGTTGTTTAGGGCCTAGTTCAGGGAACGCAGGTGGTTCATGATCGGCATCCAAGAGTCCAGGACCTCCGAGAAAAAGAGGATCGCGGAGGATTTCATGGTCCTGGCCTCAGGCGCGGAAAAGGGCAGTCTAGGATGCGAACTTAATTTAAATCTTGACTTTCCGTATTGCAAGACTAAGGGGGTTGAGCAAAAGTCGAAGCCAACAGATGTGAAGGTTGTGCACGCTGATCCGCGATTGCTTGTTGTCAGCATCACCGCCAGAGGTTCTCATGAGCGTGTGGCAGAGTGCCACGCACCGCACTGCAAGCACCCGCGGCAGGAAAGACAAGACTGGTGGCAGCACGCCGAAAAAGTGCTCACCCGATGGCAGCCGACCATCATGATGATGGACGCCACTGCCAGACTCAGGGCTCATCTTTCTGACTGTGTGGGGGGGAGGGTTTCCCGCAAAAGCCTGATGCGAATACCGACTTTTTCCTTGGCCTCCTCGGGAACGTTAAGCATGTTGCTGTGAACACCCTTCTGCCCCACGACCAGGGATATACCTGGATGTCCCACAAGCTCGGCAAGCATATATTGGATTATGTCACTGCCTCCCAGGAATGGGCTGATAAAGCCACGGAAGTGCAGGTGGTGTGTGGTCTGTAGTTTTGCGTACAAAAGCACTACCCAAGTTTGCGTGAACAAACAAGGTAAAATAGACCCCAGGAGGGTCAAGGACCCCGAGGCCAAACAAATCTTCGAGGACATACTGAACGATGCTCGAGTTGAGCTTTGGGAGACCCCCCTGGAGGAGCATCACGAGAAGGTAGTCCAGACCATCTCCCAGGCTGCCAGAGAATCTTTCAAGACCGACGCTTTCACGCCGTATAAGGCCTTTGTGAAACGAGGCGTGATGATGCTGGTCAGAAAACGGAGGTGGGCGATCAAGGTTTTACGTAAGTGCGGGAAGGGGTATTTGGAGTTATGTCGTGTGTTCGCGTGGTCGTTTGTGCATCATTTCAAAACGCTCGCGCCTGCTGGTTGCACCTGGTGGGAGCCAGCCAGCAACATGGAGGCAAACTGTCGCCTCTTCATCGGTGCCAGCAGGGCAGGCACGCCTGCTAGACTGGCCAGCGAGTGGCTCGTGGGAGAGATCATCACTTTCCTGAGTGCGACTAAAAAAATATGCAGGAGAAGCTTGCCCAAGACAGAGCGGATAAAATCATGAAAAGTGCGGTAGATATGGTCCATGCTAGGAAACACCATGCGAGTCAAGACGAATGGCGTATGCTCAACAAAGTGTTGGCGTCAAGTGGCTACCTTGCTAAGAAGTGCAGTGGAGCCGCGCTCCTCCCCATTAGGAAAGATTGCACTGGTAGGATCCTGGAAACTGATAGGGAATGGGACCGAGAGCTCCTGAGGCATTTGGCTAGCATAGAGGCGGCGAAGTGCGTTGGAGATGAAGAAATTAAAGAAGACTAGAATAGGACCGCCCAGGCTATGAATACAGATTTCCTTGCTGAAATCGCTTTCGTCCCCGCCCCGGCCAGGACGCTTTTTGATATTCGTAGGGCCCCCAAGGGAAAGGCCCCAGGTAATGACGGGATCCCTTTTGATGTGCTGGCTGCGGCGCCAGAGGCTTGTGCGAGGCACGTGCACCCGCTCCAGTGCAAAGTCGCCCTCTTAGGCCAAGAACCAGCCACGTGGAAGGGGACTGAAGCATGCGCGCTGTATAAAGGCAAAGGTAATTGTTGTTTCGCCAAAGGCCAGAGGTCGATCACCCTCACTGATACCACTCCGAAGCTGCATTACATTTTTTGAGACAATGCATGAATGCGTACCTCGATAGCCTTTTTCTGGACACGCAAATTGGGGGAAAGAAAGGGAGGGGTACCGGTTTTGCCACCCTGAACATCCTTGCTTTTTTGTTGCAAGCGAGAAAAGAAAAGAAGACGGCGATAATACCCATGACCGATGTTGTTTCCGCTTTCTACTCTATGATTCAAGAGGTTGTTGTTGCGCTTCCGACCGCAGATGCTAGGCGTAAGGAGATCGTTGACTCTGTGGACATACCCACTTGGGTGAGACCAATGCTTGAGGCGACCATGGAGGCTCCAGCCATTTTGGACGGGAAAGTTCCAGCCCATCTTGAAACGATGATGGTCGAGTCGCAGCGAAGTACCTGGTTCAAGGTTGGAAGTGCGGAGGAGAAGGCCTTGGCATTCAAAGGCTCAATACCTGGCAATGCGCTCGCGGATCTGGGGTATGGCATCCTCTTCGCTAAAGTCTTGGGACCAATCAAAAAGGATACGCGGGGGGAAAAAGAGCATCTGTTCCCTATCACCTTGCCCGAACCCCAGGACCGTGTCTTCACGACACAGCAAGAAGAGAGTGAGGGACATCAGGCTGACACGACAGATGCGGGTGATGCAAATTTCCATGCGAACATCAAAAGAATTTTCTCCTGTATTGTCAAGAGAGCGGCCGCACATGGGCTGTCTATCAGTTTCACGGTGGGGAAGTCTCAAGTGGTGGTCCAGATCAGCGGGCCTAAGAAGGCTTTCTGGAAGCGTGAGATTTTCTCGAGTAGGGGGAGTGCGATCGAGTTGCAGGAGTTAGGTGTTAAGGTGCAGGTGGTGCGTTCGCAAGTGTCGCTCGGTACGTGCCTGGTCGATGATGTTACCCTGGGACAGGAAATTGCCAGACGTTGTCAGGCCGCCGATAGCATCTCGGGAGCTCTTAGCAGATCTGTGTACAGGATGAACGGTGTTGACATCGAGGCCAAGCTTCAGTATAGTACCAATCTGGTGGAATCGAAGTTGCTTTACGTTTGCGAGGTGTGGCATCAGTTGTCGCAGAAGGCAGCTAAAACGTTGCAGACCTCCTACATGAAGGCCTATAAGAGACTCATAGGCGAACCGAAGCACCCGCAGGCTCATCGTTTGTCCGACGCCAGAGTTTTGATCACATGCAATCGTGCCCCGATAGAGCAGCTTCTGACTCACCGCCGGCTCGCGCATTTGCCTAGGTTGCTTCAGCGCGACCCTTGGCAGCTGCGAGCCATGTAAGACATTCAGTGGGAGACGAGTGGCACGTGGACGGAGCGTATTAGAAAAGATATAGATTGGCTGCACGCCTTCAGCCCGCAAGGGCAGCGGGACCGCCTCGGAGAGTCGCATGTTCATACGATCAGATGCGCTAGAAGTAGACCCGATTTGTTCATGACGTGTGTGCGTGCCGCTTGGAAAGCCTGTAGGAGCCATGAGATCGAGAAAGCTAGAGTTGAAGATTGGCGGAGTGCCATGGCCAAAGAGGCGGCTGCCCACGGTATGTACAACACCCCTTTCGGCAACCTTAGCACGAATACTATGCAATGTTAGGTTTGCTACCAATGCGGTTTCGTTGCTAAGACTAAGACGGGCTGGAAGATACATCGGACCCGTGAGCACCCTGAACTCCACCCTGTGCACCAATATATTTCAGGGTCCACGTGCTTAGCGTGTGGATGGGAGTTTCACACTAGACTCAGGCTGTGTAGGCATGTTGGAAACCGTAGTAGGAAATGTTTGGCGGCGATCAGAGCTGTCGTGAAACCTATGTCCAGTGAGGAAGTCAAGAGCTTGACCAAGCAGGATGCGGAGCAAAGCGCTCAGCTCAGAAAAAAGGGACTGTACCAGGAGTATGCGGCTCAGCCAGCGTATAGAACTTTCAGCCCGACGATCCCACCCGCACAGGACATAGAAGACGAGGTGGAACCGCATGTTGCTAATTGTGGGGAGCGCCAGGAAGGGCTGGAGAGGACTAGCATCAGTAGGGAGCGTTTCAGGAATTCGTTCTGCACCTGTTTTCTGGAGAGAGAAGGCTGGGTAATACCCAGAACTGGATAGAGGACTGTGAGGTGCAAGGGGGAGGGAAAGACCCATTTGGACCCTTAGTATTGATGTGGCTAATGACCCCCCTGTGGGGGGACCTCCAGAATCCAGAAACGATTGCCTATTGGACGGAGCTTGTTAAAGCTGGACGTGTGGTTGGGGTCCTTGGAGGACCGCCGTGCGAGACGTGGAGCGCTGCCCGCAGGAGAACGATGGAGAATAAGGGAGCGCCTAGGCCCGTTAGGACCCGCGCTTTATTACGGGGCAAACAGGAGCTCACGAGCTACGAAAGTCAGCAGATTAAGCTAGGTAATGCTTTGTTGCGTACCATGTGCATGTTCATGCTTGTCTGTCATTGTGCGGAGGTGCCGTGCATTATGGAACACCCAGCTGAACCGTCGTGGGACCCGCAGGCCCCATCAACTTGGCAGTTGACAGAATTGATATGTGTATATATATATATGTATCACAACTCCCTCGTGTGCGTGAGGTGACGTTGACCCAATGTAATTTTGGATGCCTCTATCAAAAGCCTACGACTTTTATGTGCGTTCAGGCTCCAACTTTGGGGCAGATAATTGCGCAGATGCCAGGCCAGGGAAGATGCGTGCACAGAGGGGGACACATCGCCGCTTTGGGGGTGGATGGTGAAGGTAACTTCCGTACCACGGCCCTTAAGACCTACCCCCCCCGGCTTGTGTAAAGTCCTGGCTACTGCCCTCTGGAAGGATATGAGTGTTCTGACCCCCCAGGTAGGTGCACACACGAAGTGCCACCTGAAGCGGGAAAGTGTTACAAGCCACTCGATCCGTATTATAAATTCCAGAGATGCCATGGTTGTACGAGGCCAACGAGGAGCTCCGCTGCTAGTGGCGGGGCCTAGTACTTTCTTCCATGCGTGATAACTTAACACGCTTCGGTCATCGACCCTTATGCGAGAACGCTAGAACGCCAGACCGCTAGGAGGAGGAGGTCGAGGAGGAGGTGGAGGAGGAGGAGGAGGGAGGAGTAGGAGGAGGCCCTCCCCGAGGCGCTCAGAGACAGTGAGGCCCCCCAGGCCCCGAGCTTCTTGGGGGCCTCTGCAGGCGCTCACGCGCACCTGGATCCTCGGTCCTCAGTCCTCGGTCGACGATGCCGGCGTTCGGGGGACGTAAGACGCAGCCAGGACGAGGATAACATCGGGTGAGGATGCATCGAGAATCTGTCAGATCTGGCGGCTCTGGGGGAATGTCGCGGACGCCGCGGACTTCTCAGAGCATTCCAGAACGCTCTGAGAACAGACTTACCCTCGTCTCTCCTGGGTCCTCGGTCGACGATGACGGCGCTCGTAAGAGGAAACAGGTAGCGGTACGGCTAATTACCCTGGCTTCGTTTTCGCCTTTTGTCGGCCTCCTGGGAGGCCCTCGCCGCCTCTGCTGGGTTCGCCTCGAGATTCTGGTCAGAACGCACCCTGGGAGAGGTCCGTCCGGGGAGTAGCGCTAGTAGTAACTACCCTCTGGTTTTCCCAGTTCGGGGGACGTCTGCTGACCACCTCAGCCATCCTGGCCAGGCCCATCCAGGGCCCCAGTAGCGGCGCAGGCGCCCTCCTGGCCATGGCCAGGGAGGCGAAGATGCCCCGATCCCGGGCCCCAGAGGCAGCACAAGCTGCATCACGCTTGCAGCCCGTCGGAGAAGTCTCTGGAGACTTCCCCAAAGGACTGTGCGGACCCTGCGCCCGACGAAGCGAGGCGTGACCGAAAGCATCTGCGCTTTCAGGCTTTTAGGTGCTACGGCAGGTGGCCAGCTAGCATGCGCATGCGTTGCCGCATTCCTCGGTGCTGGTGAGCCGATCCGGCGATGCAGCAGCTGCTCCAGACAAACATGAGCAGCACCTTCCTTGACCAGTCAGGAGAGCAGGGCGGAAATTGGCGGCGCGCACAAGGGGGTAGGAGGAGGAGGGGACCTTCTCAGAAGGAGGCTGCTTCTCGAAGGCACCGGCCCAACGTCTACAGATCAGGCTCGCGCCTTCTGAGAAGCAGCCTCCTTCGAAGAAGCTTTCCTTCCTCCCCACGGCCACCCCTTGTGCCCGCCGCCGTCAGGGGGGCCTCCTCGAGCCAGCTGGGCCGCGCGCCACGCTCGCGCGGCCGCGCTCGCACAGCCGAGACGGGCCGCTCCCGCGTGGGAAGCAGGAGGAGGGAGAAGAGGAGGAGGACAGGAGGAGCTGCCACCTCTCTTCGTCTTTTTCTTCTTCTTCTTCTTCATCTCCCAACCTAGGCTGAGCTTGCTCGACCTGGGCTTCGACCGTGAGATCGTGAAACCGTAAAGGACAATGCTCGAGAGCCTCTGCGGTCCAGGGGAGGGTGTCGCTGTCGCCGCCGCCGCCGTCGTCCAAGCAGCATCCGCTCAAAACCAGCAATGCGGGCCGCACCCGGCCGCAGCGACGATACTCCCGAGAAACTCCGAGACGACGTCGTCGTCGTCGTCGTAGTCGTCGTCGTCGTCTTCGGTCGTCGTCGGTCGTCGTCTTCGTCATCGTCGTCGTCGTCGTCATCTTCGTCGTCGGCGGCGACGGCGTCGGCGTCGGCGTCGTCACCTTTCTCGCGTCCCCAGCACAGGCGGGGAGGGCGGCGAAACGCGGCGAGGCGTCCTGAACGGGCGACGTGGCCCTCCGACGCCGTGGCCTCCGCATTGCGCGGCCCCCAGGGCCGCCCAAACGGGGCTTGGAGCAGATGGGGTCGGAGATGCGCTCCGCATCGACCCCATCCCCAAGACCAGGCCAGAAAATTGCCCCCGAACCGAAACGGCAAAAAACGTGCTCGCGACGCTTGGAGCCGCCCTGGATGAGGCGAAGGCAGGTCGGCCGATCGGGGCGAGGCGCTGATCTCGCCCCCCCTCGGCTCCACCAGGAATGTCCGCGGAAGCGCCGTGGCATGCGCGGCCAGAAGTACGTCCTCCCGGCGGGGGGGAGGCTGCGGCCGCGGCCAGCGACCGCTCATCCTCCCCCTCCTTATCATCCTCCTCCTCTGCCTCCTCCGCCTCCTTTCATTATCCTCCTCCTCCTTCTACTCCTCGTCCTCCTCCCCTCCGTACTAGCCATTTTGGCTCAAGATATGTGCTGCCCAGGGCAGCAACACGAATACCGCTGATCCGCGGCAGCATTCCAAAGATTCTCGCGCGCAGTCCGCCCTGCACGCTGGCTGCACCTGCTACTCTAGGGGTTTACAGGGGGTCCAGCTTTCAACGGTACCTCTCGGGTCTTCAGGGTGGCGGCGTGGTGGCGGCAATGCTGACAACTATTTCCAACACGGAGGGAGGGCGCATCGGCGCGGTATTGCAAGTGGTGCGTCAACAAACGCAACGGTGCGAGGTGGTGGGACCACGCCGACAAGCCAAGCTGCTCGATCTGCGATGCGGCGACCGGAAGTGAATACGGAGGAGATCTTGACGTCGGTAGACCCCCGTCGACATCGAAGCGTGCTGCTGGCAACCTGCAAAACAAAAGTCGTAAGCATTCAGACCAGGCGGCGATCCACACGCTCAAGGCCCGGATGGCTGCCAAGGACAAGGAGATCGCAAGGCTCAGTTCCGCAGGTGGTGACCACTCTCAGCAAGGGGCAGAGGATGGGAAATACGACGCCGACAGCCAGGCGAGGCTCTCCGAGTTGGTGGCGACACTTCGCGCTATCGGCAGCAGTTCGGACCCCATCCTTCAGGCCTCCTGTGATTAGATTCAGAAGGTGGAGGCGATCACGGTCACGATGCTGGCGGCAAAGCCTCTTGCGCCCAGCTCCACCAGGTCAAGAACCGCTGCCAAGCTCTCGAAAAGAAGCGGGACAAGCAGCTGGTCTCAATTGATGGGTTACGTGCGGCCCAAGCTAGGCTGTCGAAGGCAGTGCTGGAGTCCCAGGAGGTGCTCGCAGGCATCAGAGCTTGAGCACAAGAGGAGGCAGATCACCGCTGCTGCCCCCATGCCGCAGGTCGGGGATGCGCCGTCGCCCAGGCCAGTGGTGGCAGGCATCGACAGGAACGTTGATCAGATCAGGAGGATGCTGCAGGCGCTCGGTGGTGACGAAAGCCTGGTCAAGGAGGTGGTTGCATGATTCGGCAAGTTGCGCGAGCTAGACAACGCGGCAAGTGCGAAAACAGCAAAAGAGTCAACAGGTCCAGAAAACCAAGCCGGTTGTGGCGGAGGGCGAGGTGGACTCTAGTAGAGGAACAAACGAACACGGATAAAACATAAACTTACGGTCCGCGCGGATTTCTTGGATCTGAGCTGGACCCCCCTCGCGCGGAGCGCGCAAGGGCGGCGTCGGAGGCGCCGCCAGGGGGTCCCTGCGCAGATCCAAGAAATCCGCGCGGAGCAAAAGTTTTGTCCTTCGAGAGACTCCAGAGCTGGGATCGATATCGCCGCGGCCATGGTCGGCGGCGAGCGAGGGGGGGAAATGAGAAGGCCTTCTCAGAAGGCGGCGGGGCTTCTCAGAAGCCCTCGCCCCTTCCGAGAAGTTTCCCGTGCCTTCGGTGAATGGCTTAGAAAACTTCTCCGAAGGCCCGGGGGACTTCCGAGCCTTCCGAGCAGGGCCCGTCCTTTCTCACTTCCCCCCGGGCTCGCTCGCCGTCGACATTCGAGTAGGGCATCGACTACAGAATTGATTTACCCCAAAATTCACTGTCTCGTAGAGTCACGCGTAGAATGTCAGTAAAATCATAGGCATCAGCATCATCAACATCATCACCAGCCTCATCATCATCATCAGCAGCATCACCATCGCCATCATCATCATCATCATCATCATCATCATCATCATCATCATCATCATCATCATCATCAACATCATCATCATCATAATCATCATCATCAACATCATCATCATCATCATCATCATCCTCGCCGTCTTCGTCGTCGTCATCATCACCACCACAAGCACCGTCACCATCACCATCATAATCACCATCATCATCACCATCAACATCACCATCACCATCATCATCATCATCATCACCATCGCGGGCATCATCATCACCACCATCCTCCTCCTCCTCATCATCATCATGATCCCCATCCTCATCCTCATCCTGCTACTCCTCATCCTCCTTCCTGTTCCTTATAAACAACTTCTGCCAGTCGCACACCGAGGCCAGCTTTTAGGGCGGGCTGGGCGTGTCGCGTGAGACTTCCTCACCATTATGACTCTGAAGCCAAACATATGGCAACAGTTTCACAGATGGAGGGCGGGCCGTTTTCGAAATGTGGCCCTCGCCCTAGCGCGGCGCACTTTCGTTTAAACAAATTTCAAAAATTTTGCGGATTGAGGGCGGGTGGTTTTCAAAATGTGGCTCTCGCCTTATCTAGGCGCGCGTTCGTTTTAAAATTTGGCAAGAGCTTCACGGTTTGAGGGCGGCTCCTTTTCAAAATGTGGCTCTCGCCTGACCGCGGCGCACACTCGTGCTAAACATTTGCAAGAGTTTCACGGGTTCCCATATCAACGTACCAAAAATGGTGTCTCTTGAAAGGATTCAGGATCATGCTTGTGCAGCAAAGATGTTGGTTCGCTGTGTTGAAGTCTCAGGAAGTGCGTGTTGGCACGATTCAGGGTTTGTCAAGACGCAACAATCCGGTTGATCCGTGGCGTTGGAATCCCGAAAATCATGTTTTGGCATGCTTCAGGGTCTACAAATGGTTGTTTTCCACAGAGGCAATTCCTTCAATGGAAATAAGCCGTTGTACGGGAAAAGGGTGCTTGGACGGAGGTTTTTTTTCCAACATCGTTGATGACTCCTGGGTTTACACTGGACCTTTTTCTTCCTCCTCCTCATCATCATCATCGCCGTCGGCATCATCACCATCAGCAGCAACAGCAGCAACAATAGCAGCATCACCATAAGCACCACACTGATCATAATGTTTAAAAACTGTGGGGAAACAGTTAAAACATGGTTTTCCCCAGCGCTGCCGTGCGCCTATAGAAAACAAAAGGGGGCGGGGCAAACTGGATCGCTGGATGCGTCCCCGCGACCGCCCTGGCGCCCTGCGTGCAAGGGCAGATTATGGCGCACCCCCTCTAGGCGCCAAGCCACGCCTGCCACGCCGTGGGACCCCAACGTGGACAGAGACTGCGTTCAGGGGCCACTCCCTGCGCACCGCGCACCCTCTGGGTTGCGAAGCGGCACTGAATACACAAATGCGGCACGCCGCTGGTAGATGTTTATACAAGGAGGGCGATGCTTAACTCCAAGACCCAAATGGCGAAAACCCAATCTAAGATTCATTCTCTGATCGGAAGACGCGAACATCCCAATGTGGGAATACAAAGTTGAACGCAAACATGCCAAGCGCCAGCGCGCGCGCGGCGGCATGCCGCTGATGGATTGTTCAACAGCGGGAGCCATGTTGCACTCCAAAACCCAATGTAAATATTCAGTATATGACCGGAGAACGGGAACATCCCAATGTGGATATGCGACACTGAATGCACACATTCCAATCGCCAATGCGCGCGCGCGGCGGCGGCATGCCGCTGATAGGTGTTATACAAGGGGGCGGTGTTTAACTCCAAAACCAAATTGGCGAAAACCCAGTGTAAAAAATCATTCTCGGATCGGACGACGGGAACATCCCCATGTGGATATACAACGCTGAATGCAAAAATGTCGCGCGCGCGGCGGTTGCGCGACGAAATTTCGCGCGCGCGGCGGCGGCATGCCGCTGATAATTATATATATATATATATATATATATATATATATATAACGGTAGCCACGTTTAACTCCAGAACCCAATGGCGAAACCCAATGTAAATATGCATTATCTGATCGGATGTGCACGGGGTTAGAGTACAAAGGTACAGAACCCCTGATCCGTTGGTAGAGGAAAGGAGGGAAAGATGGATATTTTTCCTCCTGCACGATCAAAGGTCTGATCGATCTATTCCAATGCCTGAACCCAAACGGCCACGCGCAGGAGAGGCGAGGATAAGGAGTCTATATGAGGGTATTACACGGGTTCTATCCACACCCCCCGTCCCGAATCCCGCCTGCGAGGGCAGGGCTCGGGAACAGGAGAAAAGATCCCGTCACCATTTTACTCCTCAAATCCTCTCGTCACCGCCACGTCGGCGGTCGATTCTGATTTTTAACAAAACACAATTTTTTTTTCCGATGGGGGTCAGATGCGCGACCGACTCACAATCGCATCGTAGGCCTCGGAGATGGCGGGCGAAGTTCAAATAACGGCGCGATCGACAATTATTTGCGCTGCTCGGCCATGCCCGCTGGGGATGGCGCGAAATACCTTGCGGTCCAAGGCGGTAAAAGGTCCTCGCAAGACCACTCACGTGAGTCCTTTCGATGGCGGCGACGCACCCCCTGCCACAAAGGCCGCGCTTCTGACTCCCGCATCCGAGCGCGCAAATCAAAACAAAACGCTACCACGGCACATGCTTTATTGTGGCTGAAGTCGAGGCGGTGCCCCGCAGCGTCGGGCTCCCTGCCCGTAAAGAAAGCGCATTTGCAATCTATTTGGGGCAACATGTGTCTTCTGCAAATTGTTGCACAGGCGCTCTCTTGCGCTATCAAACACCTCGCAGTTCTCATTCCCGCAGGGACGCGCGGGATCAACGCCCACGCCGCCCCGCTGCGGGATCATAGCCCGCGCGCGCCTCGGCGAGGTCCAGCAAGCTGGGTTTGTCCAGCGCGGTGCTGGCCGGGGCGGCCGCCTGTTTCGCGGGCGTCGCCAGCATGGCTACGCGCGGGGCTGGACGGGGAGGCGTGAGCCCAGCTTGGTTTCGATCCAAAATCGCTCCTTCATGGATGCGGAAAAGGCCGGAGAGAGGCCGAGTGGTGCACACAAGAGATGGTGCACACTGGGAAGGCCAAGTGGTGCACACTGGGGAAATGCACGCTGGTGGTGCACACTGGGGAGGTGCACGCTGGGAAGGCCAGGTGGTGGGTGCACTGGGAAGGCCTGGTAGCGCACACAAGGGATGGTGCACACTGGTGGTGCACACTGCGGAAACGGTTCCGGGCCCAACTGGTGCACACTGGGAATTTTCATGCGATTGGTCACAGCGAAAGCGCCACTGTGCACCACTTGGGGGGGCCCAGTGTGCACCACTTGGTGACTCCCAGCGCCGCCCGATTTGGTAGGCTGTGTTGGTGCCCGACATCGCAACGCCAGGCCAGTGTGCACCACGAGGAGAACCACTCGAGCAGGCCCCCGGGGCGTCCAGGCAGCATTTGGAGACGAGGGAGGACAGGAGAGGCAAGAGGGGGCAAGCTTGGAGGGAGAGGCGGAAAAAGGACAGCGAGAGGGGAGAGGGCCGGGCGAAAGGGAACGAAGGGAGGGGCGACGAGGGGACGGGAAAGGAGGGAGGAACGGGCAGAGAGAGGAGAAAAGAGGAGAGGAGAGGAAAGGCGAGAGGACAGGGGGAGGGAAAGGCGAGGGAGGCGAAAGCATGGAATGAAGAGTGGGGGGGGGCAAGAGGGACGCGGAACGGCCAGAAGGGGAGGGGGGCACTGGGCGGGGGCTCAGAGAAGTGGAAGAGAACCCGGACAGGAGGAAGAGAGTAGAGGCAAGCAGCCAGGGGGAAACGATTCGGGAAACAGGGAGAGGGCAACAGCCAGGATAGGGGAGAGCAGGAGGACGCAGGAGAGAAGGAGCCAAGAGTAGCCATGGGAGGAGGAACCAAGCTGATAGGCGGAATGGGCCAACGAGAAGAATAGTCAGGGAAGAGAGAGGGAGGAGGCAAGAATCTCGAAGGGCGACCCCTTGCGTCCGCTCACCACACATTCGCATCGCGCACACTGCGCACCGACCGAAAGAACGGCGCTTGGCCCACGCAACAGAAAGCGGCGGGCCCGTCGCAAACAGCCACCGCCACGAAGCAAGAGAAAGGACAACCGCGCACTTGCCCATATCTGTACAAAAGCGGCAACGACAACAAACTCCAAAAAACGTTGAAAATTAAAACGCGAAAGCGTCTGAAAACGAGTCCCCAGTGTGACTGCCGGCGCCTCCATAGCGAAATCCTCAGGTCTGTCAGGCAGCTGAGCGTTAAATCTGCGTCGCTTCAGCTGCGCCCCAATCGCGGTAGCGGTCGCGATTAGGCAAGAGAAGGTAAGAGGATCACCCAGGGTCCCTGTTTCTTCGCCAAGCACACTTTGGTCCCCCCTCGGTGCGCCCCCAAAAAAACGCTTCGGCACTCGAGGGCGGAGAAGCAGGAGACGCGGGTGGGCGGAGAAAGAGGACCTGGTCAAGTTAAAGCAACATCAAAAGCTGCCGCGCCTGGGCGCGGCAGGTGTTGCCACTAGCTCTCAATCGACAGCTAGGCACCATATCATTCTCAACGCAATGTAGTTATCCAGTAAAGAATAAGTAAAACAAAATGTACATCATGAAGTCGCGCTGAGGAACACGATCGCGTTGCGAAGCACGTCTAAACATAAAAGCGAATGTCTGGCCAAACGCAAAGTCGCGTTGATAAACGCGAAAAGCGGCATACATAAATTCTGCGGTTGGTTACTCCCCTCGGCGTTGCTCCTTAGGAGGCTGCCTTGGGCTTCACAAGTATAGGTGTGGCCACTTTTCTTGGATAGTGAAGTGGCCTAAGATTATATTGTTATTCGCCGCTCGAGGCGAACTTTTATAAAGATGAAGTTCGATCCAATCGAGCGGCGGGCCTCGCGGCCGACTGCACTACGCGTTGCCCCTCGCGTAGAACCTCTGGCCCCACACCCTGTGGCCATCCTCCGCGATGTAGCTCGTCGCGAAGGTCTCCCAGGGCGTCCTCGGGGTCCAGTGGCGGAACCTATCGTTGTACTGCAGGTCTCTGACACATACGAACTCGTCGTTGTTGTCCGCGATGTGCATCCAGCAGTTGTCGTTGTAGCCCCAGTACCTTGGGCCCCACTGGCTGTCCTCTAGGTTCTTGCGCCACCACGTCGCGTTGTCCTCCGTCCTGCGCGCCCTCTTGGCGCGGGGAGGTGTCGTTGGTCTGCAGCTGTCGTCGCCGCTCTGCCGCTGCGCGGCGGCGCCGCGCGGCCCAGCGGGCGCGTCGTCCTGCGCGCCAGAGGCGCTGGGTCCAGCAGCATCGCCAGGAGCAGGGCGCGGCGGCGGCGGCGGGTGCCGCGGCTGGCGTGGCTCCATGGCGTCATGAGAATGTGAAGAGCATGTATCAGGATCGATCGGATCGGTTCTAATCCCTGAACTAACCCCCCTCTGGTCTGTAGAACCCAAGGCAGGTTCGATGGAGGCAAGCACGGTAAGCTTTCGCTGCGTGACTTTCTCGCGAGCGCCATCCCCGCGGGGAAAGGCAATCGCGATAAGTCCGCGCTCTTGCCTCGTGTCTCTATCGAGTCTGCCTGTGTTCAACCACCATTTCTTCCGACCAGCTCGGCCAGTCCTGACGCTGCGACCGCGAATATCTCAGGCGTCACGCATGTCCTCAATAGTGCACGCCTTCTCGCCTCTATTGACACGAGCGGCTGTCATTTAGTGGTGGAACTTTACATCGCTCAGGAAACGCTGAACGAGATTGGCGAAGGGGTGGCATAGAGGTCTGTCGTCCTCAGCCTCGCCCATCAGCCTGCACATGCGTGCAGGAGGGGAACCTGCGTCGACCCACTTCTGATACCTCTCCACAGCTTTCTTCGCGAATCTCCTCAAGTTACCCTTTGCCTGACCAGCCATGGAGCGCTTGCCCATCATCTGAACATTCGCTCCATCTGTCATATACCTGGTGATGTCGTCCTGGGAGAGGGTCGTCTTGATCCAGTCGGTCAACTTCTGGAAGTATGCCAGGTCGCTCTCCGCGGCACCACCCTTGCCGGTAGCACCTACAGCGACAGTATACTGCCAGCAGATATCACGAATTGTACCGTCACCTGTGACGACTCCGAGAGATAAGAAACGATCCCAATTCCGACATCGCATGATATCATGCTGGATCTGCTCTGGGGCCCCGTTAATCGCAAGGTGCTCATGGGGTCCCCAGCGGGTGTCGAGGCCGCTGGCGAGAACACGGCCGATCTGATCCATGGCATCTCGATTGATCTCAGCGGTCGGACGGGATGCGATCGATCGGCTCATCCCCTCTATCTCGATCCTAGATAATCTTTCCCCCGGTAGTCCTGCGTACCCGGAGGTGTCGTTGTCCGCGGTATCAGTAACACCATGGTGTATGTTGTCTGTGCGGATACGGTTAGCCTCTGCCTGCAAGATGGCCTCATTGTCGCCCATCTTGCGGTCGATCCTCTTCTCGGCTCTGATCTGTACCATGGTTTCTTGGTCTGGAGCCGCGGAAGCAACGCTGCCTGGGTCCCGGGGAATATCCTGCTCAGCGCCTGGATCGTCCTGATGAGGCGCGGCAGGTGTCTCCACCCGCTCCCGCCATACGGGGAAGCCTGGATTGCCACGTGTCTGAATACACTGTGCGAAGAGATCGCGCAACGTTTTGAGGGCGGGATGGTTATGATAAATAGCATCATTTGTAAAATCACGTAGCTCCTTGATGCTGTCCAACAATATGATTCGGTGCACTTTGGAAATCCATTGAAATATGCCTGCGGTCGATTCCTCAATGACCTCTGGGTCCAGGTAGTGCGCAATCTTTTTGAAGAAACTATATGCGCTGCAAATCGGTAAGTCGCGTGCCCATTTGTGGGCATGATTAATCCATGTGGTATATGTCTGCTTTTGGTCCAAATTGTATGTCAAATCGTAAGTATGACTCTATCTGGTCCACCATAATCTTGTCCCTGCCAGTGTGTACCTCGATAATTTGTTTAATTTTTATCATAGGTGAATCCACCAACAACTCCGACGTCCAGCGGTATATGCGGTGGTCGTAAGATTGCAAGATCCATCTTGTGCCTTCCTCTGGGCCGTAGTCGGGGTGGTTGAAGAAGTTCTCTGGCGGGTCGATGATATTATCAAGGATGCTCGAGCCGATGTCCTCATCAGCGTGAATGTCAGCCGATAAATCTGCCCTCATGGTGTCATTGGCTGCTTTCTCCTCATCTGTGAGTGGTATGGTAGATATGTCCACAATGACTGTTACCAGAGGCTCTTTGGATTGGCCTGCCTCTTGTCGGGATCCATCGTCTTCTGCAGTGGGATCCTCGGCAGGTGTTGCCACCGGCTCGTCGGGATCGGGTGTCCGAGGAGCGAGGCGTCTGGTCGGTGCACGTGGGATACGTGGCTTGTAAATGCTCGGCATTCCAAGATATGGTAGATCACCTGATTCGTTATACTGATGGATCTGGTTGCAGCATGAAGAGGGGCCTTCAAGTGCGTTATTCATGCGCCTTGGGTCGATGTCGGCACGTACTGGCAAAGCGAAGACAACGCCCTTGAGAGGCATGTTTTGTCGCAAGACCATATGTTTACCCATCGTAAACCGTAGTTGAGAATAGGTATTTGTACCGCAAAGAATTTGTCGAAGACTCCGAAATGAATGATTGGTCCATAAATGTGGCCCTTGTTCATGAGCACCTTGGTGTTGTGGTTGCCCTTGGGGAAGTGATTGTCGTAGTGGTAGCAATTGGTAGATCCCCAATTGTTGACGATAATGAAGTCCCCCATGCGAACATCATTGAATATAGGCCTGCGAGTCCAATCTCTCTGTGTGATCTTTGATGTATTCGGTCGCAGGGCCTCTCGGCAATGCGACGCGGCTATCAACCATTATTTATCCTGTGTGTTGTGCCCACAACTGTCGATCATAGCACGGACCATCGTCTCATCCAAAGCGTCGGCGTCAGATGTGTGGCCAGCGGGGGTCGCCCCCAGCTGAGGGGCGATTGGCCGCCGGGCCGATGATGCTGAGGCGGACTGTGTCTTTGACTGCTGAGCCGTGTCGTGTGCCATGCCAGTTGGGGCAATCCCAGGAGGGTCGTCGATCATGTCTGTCCCAGGGGGAACAGCGCAAATCTCGTATTTGCTCAATGGTTGTCTCGCAGCCAATGGCGGGTAAACCCAAGTAGCGCCCTCCGGCCATATCTGCCAGCCATGCTCATTGCGTGGTTGGAGACGGCGAATGGCGATGACTGCGGCGGCTGGAACCACATCCTCTGTCATGATAGAACCTTGTGCGCCCAGCCAGAATCTGCACCCAGCCTTGGTGGCAATCTCCATGTTGATCACCAGCTCTACCTCGTTCTTGTAGTGCTTGAACTTGTATGGCTGTACCGAGGTGCGAGGATTCTTTTGAACGTTGCCTATGTGCGTGCTGGAACTGAAGAATGCCTCCGCGCGTGGTGATCCTCGAAAGTATTTGTCTCTCTGAGAAGATGGACCGATATAGCCTGGAATAATCCCTGACTTGAGGATGCTACGCCAGGCGCGACACGTTGTGCCATGGTGGAGGTACTTCCCGTCTGTCCACTGCAAGCTCTCCCAGCCCATATTCCATGGTTTGGAAGTGGGTTGACGCAACTGTGACCTCCAACGCATCTGATAGCGATAACGCTGTTCCAATCGAAGCAGCTGGGGTCGCCCCCGTCGGGATCTGGTTTGGCATATATCTCGATCCGATTCTTCTGCGGGTCAATGTGCTTCTGGAACGCACGAATGACAAAGATCGGGTAATAATCAGTCCAATCCAAGTACCCGTCTGGTTTACCATCCTTTTTGAAGTGTGCTATGGCCGCCTCGGTGGATGGTCCGTTGTGGACTGCGCGGTCTCGAAATTTCCACTGGGCCATATCCTGAAACGATTTCTAATTGCTTGGAATATTCCACTCGTGTTGTGTTGAGCTCGGCCATACGTTGACACGTCGATCATTGAATTGGTTGATATGAAACTTTTTGTAGTGAATCTCATGACGTAGCATCGTTGTGATGCCCTTGCTCATCCAAGCAGGGCCGCCGAACCACTCATCGAGCAGCTCGGGTCCATAGCGTGCCTCGTCGCGCGGCGGGAGCGATATCCATTTCCACTCTGGGAAGCAACCAGAGTGAACGATGTCGGGCGCGTGGGCGATCACACAATCGTCGTACGACAATTGAGTCGTCCACTCATCGTCCTGCAAGCAAGCTATGCCATTGGTTGCGGAAGTGCCCCGCAGCGGAGGAGGAACGTATGGGTGATCATCCACGAGGCCTGCTTGAAGCTTGTATTCACGAAGAGTGCACGCATTGTCGAATGTTGCGATCTGGCTGATGTCCTCGCGCAAGGAACGCTCGCAACTGTCCTGTCATGACAGTATGTGTACCGTATCGGGAGAAGGGTCGTCGTCGGCAGGAGTTGCCTCCAGCTCCGCCGCCCCCACGTCAGCGTCGTCATCAGGGATCGGGACTGACGCGGCTGTCGGCAGCAGGTCTGGTGGCGATGGATCAGCTGGCGTGCTAATCGGGAGCGGGCCAGTCGGTAATGGCTCTGGTAAAGGGATCGGCTGCGGGCCAGGCTGCAATGGTTCAGGCAGTGGGCCTGGTTGTGCTGGCTGCCCGTCATCGGTCTGCTGGTCTGTCCCAGCTGCCGCGCGCCAGAAGGTAGTTGAAACGTCGGCCTCGAGTCCCAATGCGAGCCGATCCAAGGCGTTCTGTGCGAAGAAACCTTTGCATGCTATAATAGTGTCTTGGTTGTCGATACTAGGACCAGTACGATGAGAGTTCAATCTGTTGCCCTCTGCGATGATGCGTGATTTAGTCGAATCGCCATCGCCGTCCAAATCAGTAATCTGCTGTGGGAACTGCTCGTACACGACCCAGGTGGCGGCGCGTGCGTCCTGAATCTCCTTCACAAATTTGAGATGAAAGAGCTATTGCTTCTCAGGTGAATCCCGAGATGTCCACGCCCCGGGATAGTCGTTGATCAGAAGCAGAAGGTAGTTGAACAACTCGTCGTATGCATGGCCAAATGGGTCATTATCAGGAATAGCCTTGGTAGGATCGCGAGGATCAAGTGCTGGTGGCTCTTTTGCGAGTCCAGGGATGGGGGCGCATGGATCGCTTGTTGCCAGTGGTATTGATTTTGGCAAAGTACCACTGGCACAAGATGCCATCCAAGCACAATGAGCCATTTCTCCAGCAGTCTGAGTCATCAGCGTCGTGAGGCTGAGATCTCTCTTCCACTCATTGGTTATCTTCTCTCGAAATTGAAGAGCCTCCATGATCTCTTCGGCCTGGACGTAGGCCTGCGCGTCCGTGACCGGAGCGAGGATGGGAGGTCTGAATGGATAAGGCTGAGATGGTAATGACTGGATCAATGCGCAGAAGTTGCGATATCATGCTGCATCACAGAATTGAGTCGTAAACATTGCCAGATTGTGATTATCCTGTGTCGAATGCCAAGCCTGAGGCGTAATCCTGTCGCAAGCATCTACCCAGTGATCTGATGGAAGGACTGTAATACCACGCGATTGCATTGTCTTGATCAGATCACCCCGTGGGGCAACGAAAGTACTGCATCACGTCAATAAAACGTGATAGATCCACTTGTACGTGTACTGGCATAAGCGCCGGGACGCCACCCTCGCACTCCATCTTCATGAGCTCGCGTACGGAAGTATGAGCGCGATCTTCATGGCGACGTGTGTCTAATATGGTTCGACCGTGGTTAGCACATGCAATGTCGTTTGCACTCCAGACCACCATGGCGTTGAGGCCTCTGCAGTAGTGTCTTTGTTTCACAAATGCAGAGAAGACATTTGCCCAATAACCCCAAATGACCTCATTCAATTTACGCCACTCTTTGATGGAATCATTGTCGTTCATCAGCGTCAAGCCCCTGGCCTTGCGGATCATGAGGATCATGTTGCGCTGCTCGAGTGTAGACTCGAACTGGTTTGCAAGGGTAGCTGTGATGCGGCTCTTCTGCGTCTGCGCGCGCTGATCACGGGGCTGCGCCATATCGCAGCGGGCGTCGCCACCAGCCCCTGGCAATAGAATGCAGTCCTGGCCAATCGCCGTGTCGTTCTGTTTGAACCATTCTAGGTAATTACCAGGGGAGAATGCCCACATCATAATGTCGTCGCGGATGACGGTCGACAAGTGCTCGAGGGTGGCGCCACCGATGCATTCTGCACGATTGAGGCACGACATGAATATGGGTACGAGACCAAAGCTTGATGCTTTAGCAAGAGCGTCTCGCTTTTGTGGGCTGTTGAGCTCGTCGGTGCTGTGGCTGGGATACTTTTTGTGCTTGGCGGTCTTGGGCCCCTTCTTGGGGTGCATGATCCACGTTGAGTCCGCGCGCAGATTTGCCCATTTGCACGCGTGCCCTGACGGGCCAAATGCACGATGTAGAAGAAGTCCCAGATCCCCCTGCATGAATGAATGCCACCCGCTGTCTGAAAGAAGGGTAGAAACCAGTCGACCACCACAAAACACGCTGTATTTTGCTTGTGCAAGCTCTAGCGGATCAACATCAGTACCAGGAGTAAGACCAGTGTCTTGCTTGGTAGGCGCTTCGCTGGGCAGCGCAGAGCCCTCCTCGTACGGCTGCCAATGATTGACGTCGTACCCTGGGAGGGTTTTCCAGCCGTCTGGGTGATCGGATGGTGTTGCCACCGTCTTGGGGTTTGATCCGATGCCTCCAAATCCTCCGCGCGCAGCCAACCACGCACTGAGCTTGCGGCGGAATATCACCAGCCCTTTGTGCGTGAGTGGTTTAGGGAGCCCGCTCTGATCTCAACCCCCTTCTTCCCCTTCGGGGAGGGGTTTACCCCTCCCCCTACCCCTCCCCCTGGGCCTGGAGAGGGCGCCCCGCGGGTGGTTGGAGGGGTCTTTTTCGACTCCTGGGAGGGCTAAAAAACGACACCCCTCACGAGGATTCGGGCCCCGACGGGGGTGGGGGGGGGGGGGGGGGGGGGGGGGTAGAAAAATCACACCCTTTTCTTTGAAGCCAAAATCATTGATTGCACTACGGTGTTGGCCCCATTTTGGCCTTCTGATGGGGGCAGCGCTAATTAAAGCCCCCCCTCGTCTTTCAAGCCAAAATCATTGATTTTACCCAGGTTTTGGCCCCATGTTGGCCTTCTGAGGGGGCAGCGCTAATTAAAGCCCCCCTCTTCTTTGATCGATTTCCTCCAATATGGCCCCAAGAAGCGCCCAGGAGGCACCAAGAGGCCCCAAGATGGCCCCAAGAAGCCCCCAGGAGGCCCCCAAGAGGATCCCAAACGGCCCACAGAGGCCCCCCCCGAGGCACCCAGGACGCCGAACAAACAAAAAAACATCAGGACGACCCTCTACTCGCCTGGGCGTCGTTTCTGGACGGGCTGGAGGAAGGGCCCGAACGACTCACACCAGGGCGAGGGGCCCGAACAACTCACACCACGAGAAGCCCGAACGACTCACACCAGGACGAAGAGCCCGAACGACTCACACCACGAAGAGCCCGAACGACTCACACCAGGAAGAAGGGCCCGAACGACTCGCACCAGGACGAGAAGCCCGAACGACTCAAACCACGAGGAGCGCTTTCTCCCCCTCCTCCTCCGCCTCGCCCTTCTTCCGCCCCCACCACAAGGGGGATGTGCAAGGGGGCGGGAGGGCGGAGGAACAGGGGAGATATGCGGGGGCAGGCGGAAACACGCATGAACAAAAAACACGACTGTCGGCATGCTTCGCTAGAGTTGCTGGTTTGAGATGGGCCCGCGGGGATACGCGAAGCGTGAAGAATTTCTTCGGTGACAAGGTTATCCTCGACAACGTGGCCGAAGTGTCCCGCGGTATCTGATGTCCTGGCCATGCCAGGTGGACGCGCGGGTAGTTTGATCGCAGCGCGATCAAGTTTGGGAGCGTAGCTGGGAGTTGTCAATCCATTACTGTATACATCGTGAGGCGCACAACGCCCATCTCTGTACAAGTAGTTTGTATCCTGAACGCTGCCCTCGGCGTATTGCCCAAGAAATACGCTGTCAACTTTTGACCAATCGTTGTGCATCATCATCCACTCTGCCTTGAATACCACCGTCGTGAGCTCCATTGGTGGGCACATGCGGTGTGAGTTTGGAATCGCAGCATGCAAGTGAACGTGTAAGCCACGAACGTTTTCTTGCACAGAAGAGTTACGTGTGAAGAGGCTGGATATCATGCACATGGCTCGCATGAGTGACATCCATGGCGTAGCCGTGGTCGTACTGTACTCGTAGTTGGCGTTGCCGCCGACTCCTTCATCAACTTTGCCGATCCAACTCGTCACGCCGGCGGACGCGGAGCGGGTAACCTCGACAAGAGTGGATTCGTCGGGTACACGTAGATCATATTCTGCACTACGATCAAAGCGCTGATGATGTACGTAGGCAAAGCCATCCTCGGGATCGCGAGGGCGACCAGTTTGAGCGTGGTACGTGGAGCCCGCGCGGTCGTCGTCCTCGGCGTTTGGGTCGTAGTCGGCGTCGTAGGCGATGGCCCAGCCGTCGAGGTGGAGCGGCGGTGCCTGATCCATCTCGGGGATGGGGGGATCGGGATTAGAACCGATCTCACTTGATTGCGTTTCGCACACAGCGAGCAGGATGCTGGTAAGCTTCGTCGCTCGAATGGTAAAACAGCTGCGGCACGAACGTACAATAAGTGTCCTAGACCTCTCTGTATCATGCGGTGGTGAGGGAGGATGGCGGGGTTGTCTACCGCGTGGTGAACGTGCCCTCGATCGAGGTGTGCGCAAATCGGTAGCTGCAGCAGGAACACCGATATGGTACATGCATGCACATATGCCCTCGTGATTGGCTTGTCCAACACACATCATGCCGCACTCCGATCCTACCTCGCCCCATGTTCTTCTTCTGTAAGTAATATTTTGCATACTTCCGGACATCCATCCAGTTTTGGAGGTTCTGCAACATGAGGTAAACCATCGGGCCTCCGAAGCCCTTGTAGTAGTCTCCATGGGTTCTGTAGAGCGCACTGTAATGGGGTAACAGGAAAGATGAGTGAGTGCTCCAATAGATCCCTCCAGGTCTGCTTTCTTTGGCTCAAAATGTTTAGTCATCATATATGCAATCTGCTCTTTGGTACCTACATACGTGAGCTCAATATGTTCGAGTTGGCATGTCTCGCGTATCCAATCCAAGTTTAAACGATGAGTACGACGAAGATGACGAAGTGCTGGTGTACGTCCCTGTTGGGCAATTTTGATCACGGCCTGGTTATCCTCGAGGACGATGAGATGTACTTTGGGAGAGCTGCTCTCCTGAGCAGGCTCTGGGTCCACGTGTAACACGGTACCCTCATGGGATATCGTGCGCCTCTTTGGAGGCGTAAATGTCTCCGTCTTCAACGGTAGCTGCCTACGGCTAGGAGAAGATCACCGTGTGGGGGGTGCCTTGCGAGGCGATGGATTGCGCCTCTTCTTTTTGGCGGCCAACGTCGGACATGTCGCCGTGGCGGCGCGTCCCAGACAGCCCAGGCAAATATTCTTCTCTTTGCAAGTGTTGGCAACCTCCACCACGGCCTCCCAGAATGAGAGTAGTGGTAGCCCTTCCAGTCGTAGTGTTGAGTCAAGAGCAACGATCTCGGACTCCGTGGATGAGTGCGATACGACCGTTTGTTTCTTGCACACGGCATTGACCGGGAAGAACGCGTTGGGTCCAACAAGCGCGGCGAAGACGCCGGCAGTGGACTTGGAGGAGGTAATGCAATCGGCGAACGAGGCGTCAGTGAAGAGCATGATGGCGAGCTTGTCTGACAAATCGCCTATCCATCCATGTAAACAATGAGTACGCGTCGTTTTGATGTAGCATATCAACCGATGTAGACGTTCATCACATGTGGTGTTCCATTTTTGTAATTTCTCTGGCTAGCATACATACTGGATGTAAAAAATCGAAACGACAGCATCGTGCCAGGTAGAGAATCTTCATCAATGCACTCGCCGCGTCCTGGCCGAGGATACCCTCGTCGGAGTAGTCGGACTCGGTAAAGGAGGTGTCCTCGATGCCAGGAGTCTTGGCGTCGGGTACGTCATCGTATGTGACTGTCGTTGATTCTGTCGTAGTGGAATGTTTGTCGACCGATCTAGCTGGGCTGGATGATCGCGGCCGCGCGTTGAGCACGCTAGTGGGTCTCGCGACCGACCCGGAGGAGCTAGGCGACTTGGATCGCGAAGCCCTCGGTGAGTCGGGCCGTTTACGACGTGACCCTGCCCCCTGGGTACGCTTGGAAGCGCATTCCAGGTACCGCTCAATACACTGATCAGTAAAACCAAGCATGTCATGTCGTATTCCACGAACTTGTTTGGCTGTATGGTATTCTTTATCACTGCGTGCAGGCAACATAGGTCGAATGGTAGACATTCTTTTGTCAAAGATGTTCTGTGGTACGTCGTATGCCTGTTGTCCACAGCCAAGGTATTGAGAGTATGGAGTAGGCGGATCCAAATCAATGCCGCTTTTGCTGGTATAATCCCAGCCGGCTTGTAGATTGATGGCTGCGCCTGCTAATTTGAAGTCGTCCACATATACTGAAAATATCAGTCCCAGTTTGTTGTGTCTCCACACGCATTCCCAGCCTGGAATAGGCTCAAATCCAACACTTCCCAAGCATGTGCGACACTTTCGTTCCCAAAAGACACCTGCGAGAGGGTGTCCGAGTAGTGCCAATCGTAATCGGCACACGGGATTCTTGCATTTAGACCAAGATGCAGGTTGGCGCCACTTGGGCATGGCAATCCAAGTATCGACTGGGTCGATGCGTCCGTCTCCGTATAGCAATGCCTGCGTGCATGCTCCAGGTGCATCACTTTGTTCGCCCGCATATTGTGGCAATAGCGCGGTAGCATCACAAAGTTTGGAAGCCTCGATATGCGACGCGCTGGATGCGGCGTCGGCGAATATGGCGGCCAATCCGGTTTCATCTTTGCCGGTATTGCCCTGAACCACCACTCGGCCCTTGAACTTACGTAGATCAGGAGGGAGTTCCTCATGTTTGACTGAAGATAGCTCCAAGATATTGCAGAAGTGAACTTTCGTCCCGGTACGCATCGCCTGTGATTCAATATCAACTTTTTCTGCAACAGTCTCCAACATCCACGTCCGCTTCTTTTCCAGTCGCTCGTATTCGTTTCGTAGGGCCTCCTGTGCGCGTGGTTCTGCGGCAACCTCTTTCTTACTCAAATTTCTGGTAACAAAGGCTGGGCGTGCCCACGGTGAATCAAGAATCTTGTCTCTGTGTGCAGGTGTGTATGTCGGCTCGCGTGGCATAGTGGGCACTGCCACCCACGGGGTGAACTTGCGTGTAAGCGGGTTCACGGCCCCGAAAACGTTCCCCTCACTGTCGACAAGATCCAGAGCACGTGCGGCTCCAGCAGGCTGCGGTGAGGGTGGGCGGTAGTATAGTACTGTTGTAGTGTCGCGTGGTCCACCAGGTAGTTTGGCACACAGGATTCCTTTGTTGGTCACGCCCTTGACGTCCTCGTCACGGATGACAGCGCCGCTGTCGGCATCGTACGTAATCCGTCGTTCCGCGGTATTCCATGGGGGCCCGCCAGCTGTAGTGGTACGGAAATGTTTGGCTTGTTTGTCCTGTCGGGTCCACACTAGAATTGCAGCTCGGTCACGAATCTCACGAGCTCGTTTGACATCTTCGGCGTATTTGATCTCTTTCTTGTGCTGTCCACGAGATAAGGTCTTCCAATGCTCGGGAAGAATGTGGTCTGGACGCGTAGTGGTCTGCGCGCGTGTCTCGCGGTCGCGGACCACCATTTTGCCGTCTGGCTACATTTTAGGGAGCTCATAGAATCGAACCAGGCCGGTCCAAGGCTCACTCAATTCCCGGTGGTCGTTGGCGCTAACACCGTCCCAAACATCGCGAAAGACACTTTCTCCGTCGAAGGTATAGGTCGTCTCGAAGTCTCGTGTCACGTCGAGCTGATCAACAGGTGCAGGTATGTTCATAACGTCGTCTGTTGGTATGAACAATTTTCTGCGTGGGGTACGTATGTGTCTGATGACGCAATATCCACGCTGTTCCCAGTAGTCGGGCTCCGGTGCCGGTGCAGCAACCTCAGAGGCCGATGGATGGGTATCAACGATGTTGTCGTCCATCGTCATCATAGACGGATCATCCCACTCTTTAGGGTAGGCAAGTGGAGGGTCGGGAATAGGTTTGTCGCCCAAGGGGCGAGAAGTAGATGCCTTGACCTCGTCGTGTGCCTCAGGGTTGTGATGTCGCAGGGTACCCTCTTTCACTGGGTAGGTCAACTTGCCGTCGGGGATGATGATATCTTTGACTCTGTGTACGTGACACAATTCACCGTCGGGGTTCTTGGAGTACGTAGCCGTGTCCAAGACGAGATCATCACCAGACCATCGTCCACCGGAGTGTAAATGGTAACCCATGAATAACCCTTCCCGAATATTTTCTTTGAACTTTGCAGTCTCGTTATTGATCTCGGGATTGAGGCATTTCCAAAAAAATCCGAGCACCAAGGGGCACGCAATGCCCAGGAAAACTGTCGCCAAAACGTATCTCGTGAGCCGTCTTGTCGGCATGTTCCTCGCTGAGGGCAGCAACGCCCGTGGATGGGTGCGCAAAATTATGTCCACAGCAAAAGGCTTGCATGGCCTCTTTCCACCATTCGTGTCCCAGACCAGACATGTGCAACACAGCTCGCGTACCGAGGATGACGATCTTGACAATGCGCTCGATCAATCCATTCGTTTGTGGACGATGAGGAGTACTAGTGTCATGTCTCCATCCCAGCTGGCGGCATGCCTTCTGAAGCTCTCCAGAATTGTCTGCGCATACGTGCTTCACCTCATCGTTCGCGGCGATGAACTGCTGGAAGGATGCCTTTGTAGTAGCTGCGTCTTTATGTAATGCTGGATATGCCATGAAGATGCCGGTGTATCTATCCAGGACGACAAGTGCATACTTGTCACCGTGCTTGTCGGCGGCATCGTCTTTGGCCAAAACGACATGGTCGGCAGCTAGAGGTTCCCCGAACTTCTTCGGGACAAAGGCCTCCTAGGCTGTGTCCTCGTCGGTGGGGTCTGCCGGTGGATGTGGTTTGCGCTGTCGTCGCCACGGAGCGTTCTGCGCCATCGTGCGAGAACAAATCTCACAGTCTGGGTGTTTCGGACTGTGGGTCACGTAGTGCATAAGGTCAATCGGTTTCTTCTGTCTGTTTGGAAAGAACACGATCACTATCATGGCGCGCTGTGAGGAGCGTCTCCATCGGCAGATCCTCGGAGGAGGTCGACGTCATGTCGGTGCCTGCTTGAGCTGTACCTGTAAGCCCCCCGCGTGCGGGAGGAGAACACTGCATCTGAGACGTTAGCGAGTCGGTGGGTGTGTCCACGTTGGACTCGGCAGTATTTGTGTCGGGAGGTTCTTCGACGGTGGCGGTCCGTGCTCCTCCTCCCTCGCCGACATGTGGTCTCTTGGGACAGGTCAATATGTGGTGCCGCAGCTCATCTGTAGGTGGTGGCTGCTCTGTAGTTTTGCAACACCAGCACATGTCGTTGCAGCGGGCGGATGAACGCTTGCGCTGACGACGTCTGGGTGCTGATGAAGTGCACAGTCGTGGTGGTGGTATCATCGCCAAGTCGTCGAGCCGCAATTCTGGAACTCGGTTGTTGACTGGAATATTATACTATTGGCCCCCCGGATCCTGAAGCAAGTAGCCCAGCTCTGGATCCCAAAGCTGCCGAAAGCCACCAACTTCAATCAATTGCCCAACTGATAGTAATGATGGGCAAACTGGCAAGGCGAGGGCTGAACTCTGCAAGCCAACCTCGGGTAGCCGTATGTCGTAGTGCTCGTTGACAGTACGATCACCGTTGGCAGTTTCCAGACTATGCTCCTCGCGAATAGATATGCGATCCGATTCGGTCTGCGTCAGCTCGTTTTTACCCTGAATATGATGGGCAGATCCACTGTCGAGAACCCAGGAGCGTGTCAACGCAGCGGTCGAGCGTGGAGGGTCGACTTGCGAAGTCATTGTCTTCGTCTGGTGTGTCTCTGATGACTGCATGGTAGAGTCATCGGAATCTGGAACCGCAGTTGGTGTGACCACCGACCCCTTGTTGTGTCGGTAGTCACGCAGGTCTTTGTGCCATAACTGCGCCTCCCGTTGACAATGGTGTAGGGCGTCTGCGCTCTGTTTCCGCCACCATTGTGGTAGCGGGTCTGGTACTTTGACAATGTCGCCCTCATTCGGCATCTCCTTCCACTTATCCAGTCTGGCATTGCCGGAGACGATGTGCGGGTAGTATTCCACAATATGTGTGTCAAAACGTATCCGACGCCGTGGTTTGGTAGATGTTGTAGCGGCCTTAGTGGTGGCCATGAGGGTCTTGTCACGTATGACGCAACTGCGGTCGGAGCGGCGAGAACGTCAATAGTTGGCAGGGGAGCGTGCTCTGAAGTGGGGAGAACCACGGGGCGAACCGCGGCTCGTGGAGCGTCGGCCACGTCCTCTGTCACTACCGCATGATCTATCGCGGCCACGTGGGCTGCCACGCCCTCCGCCACGGCTGTCTCGTCCTCGGGGGGAAGATCGCGAAGATCTGTCGCAACGACGTCTCGACTGGCTGCGAGAGTCTGGAGACCTCCTGGAGGATGATCGAGATCGGTCGCATTGGCGTCGGTTGCCACGTCTATGGTGTGAATCTTTTGCGCAGCGGACCCCCCCGCGTTGTGGAGAGCGTTGGCTCCCTGATCCGCGGGGCGGTGGTCGGCCACGACTGTCCTGACTGGAGGTCCGTGGGCGACTCGGGCTTCGCTCGGGTGTCTTTGCACCAGGTGCCAGGTGAGCGTATTTGCATTTGTCGTCCTTGGTGCACTTGCTCTGTGCGAAGTCTCTGCGCTGCGCCATGTGTGGGAAGTTGCACTTATCGCCTCTGGTGCATGTGTTGCGCTTGGCGAAACCGAAGCGAAATGGCTTCGACGCTGGTTTCTTGGGATTCGCAGGGGCTGAAACGCTGCGGCGGGACTTGCCACCAGCGGTCGATGCCCTGGAAGATCCGGCGCCCTTCCAATCCCAGGAGAAGGTATGCAAAGCCTTGCGTCGCTCACCATTGCGACAATTGCCTTTCTTCCAGGCGGCGCATACATGTACTTGAGAACGAGTCTCGCGTTCGTACCGTAACTTATGTTGATTCTTCTCCAGTTGTTTAAGCTCCAGTACGTCCAAGACGCGCTGTCGGAACCAATCATAGGTACGATCCGGGTCGCTGATCTTCATGCGCTGGTATTCGCTCATATCTTGTTTCATCCAGGCATGTCTGCGAAAGTGTGTGCGAAACAGAGATTCCAAGATCTTTGGATCGGGTGCCTCTCGGCACTCCATTAGTAAAGCGTCCCAATCAGTAATGAAACGTTGCAAATCATCATCTCTCATCCTCAGTTCTTTGAGGCGCTCGAAGTCGCGCAGATCGTTATCAACCTCTGTCACTTTGTAGGACTGTAGGATGTGCCAGTAGATCTGGCGTCCTTTGAGCATGCGTCCTGCTGTGTGCTCTCTGGTTCCGATGAGCCTGATTTGATAGCGCAAATCTGAGGATAAGATGTCGCTGAGAGCAGTAGCGAGTTTGCAATCGATGCTCTCGAAGTCTCCACTGTCTTGTAAGTCCTCGAAGGTGCACTCGGGCTGTTCAGCCAGGCATAGGAAGGCATATGCTTTGGAAGTTCGCCCTGAGGCGGCTCCAAAGTTCTCCCGTACCTTTTGCTGCCACTCAAGCAGCTGCGCGATCTTAGGCAAGACAGGGACTCGGACGGTATCTGACTCCTTGATAGGAGTAGTAGTATTGACCGAAACCGCAGACAATGGTTGTGAGGGTATCGGTACACCGTCGGTAGTTGGTTCTGCGCGCACAGGAGACACGTGGCGTGTCTGTGCTGAAGCTGCCGCGGAGGCTGCTCCTGGTGACGTACGTGGTTGTTGTCCTGCAGAAGCTTGTGGTGCTTCGGCGGACGCTGCCGTCGGCCTGTGCAGGTCGGTTGCAGGTTGAAGGTGAAGTGTGGAGTCGTTGGTGTGGTCAATCAGCTGATTTGTCCAGTTCGTCATGTCATCGTGTATCTGGGCCAGCTTTTGGCGTGTGTACTCATCAGTATCCCGAGAGCGTAGTGAATACCGGTCGAGTCGTTGCTCGTAGGCTCGGAGACGGGCGCCGTGTGCCTCCAACTCACTTTCCAGACGCGCGAGGTGCCCCTCAACACGTACCTTCTCAGTATCTCTCTCACGAATAACCTGGAAGAGCTCTAACTGCGTGTGGTCCGCCGCCTTCTCAACCTCCTGCAACCTGTCAGTGACGCGGGCGAAATCGTAAACCGTGGGAGGGGAATCCAGCTGTACAGTCTGGGCTCGTCCGACACGCAACTCTGCCAGGGCGTCCTGTACACCAGGAACGCGCTGCTCGATGTCAGAGATCCGGTTAGCGAGTGGCTAGGCGACAGCGTTGGTCGTATCAAGCCTTTGAGTGATAACTCTCTCAGTATTTTGCAACATGTCGATCGGGTTCGACGAGTTGGTGTGTGCTTCGGTGCGAAGCGTCGCCGCAGTGTGGTCCATATGGGAGCGAAAATCGTTGATCTGAGACTGAACGTCGCCAAGGTCGGTGGCCTCGGCTGGCGGTGGTCGGTTGCGGAACTGGTCATGGATCTCGTCGTGGAGGATCCTGACTGCTGAAACGCCTGTGTCGCGTACGATCACAAGCTGTTGCTCCATCTGCGCGAGGTAGTTGCGCAGGTTCTCGACCGTCGCCGATCGTTCACCTGAGTGTGACATCTCACGGTCAACCTGGTGCTGCAGCTCACCTAAGATGCGACGAAATTCGGCGATCATGGAATCAATGATCCCTAAGGCGCCGTCAAGATCTTGGCGGGGCGCAGCAGTGTTGGCAGCATTCGTCTGAATGCTCTGCAGTAGTCCAGAATGCTGCCTGGACACGAATGCTGCACTCCAAAAACAAATGGCGAAAACCCAATGTAAAAATCCTTCTCTGATCGGAAGACGGGGACACCACAATGTGGATATACAACACTGAATGCAAAAATGTCGCGCGCGCGGCGGCGGCATGCCGCTGATAGATATTACGCAACATGACGAAATTTCGCGCGCGCGGCGGCGGCATGCCGCTGATAGGTTTTATTCAACGGGGGCGAGGTTGAACTCCAAAATCGAATGGCGAAAACCCAACATAAAAATTAATTCCCTGATCGGAATTCGGAAGACGGGGACATCCCCATGTGGACATACGACATTGAACGCCCAAATGCCAATCGCCAACGCGCGCGCGCGCGCGCGCGCGCGCGCGCGGCGGCGGCATACCGCTGATAGATTGTATACCACGGGAGCGAGGTTGAACTCCAACACCCACTTGCGAAAACCCAGTGTAAAAAAACATTCATTCTCTGACCGGAAGGCGAGAACATCCCCATCGGCATTCTCCCTGGTGCCGAGGCGCATATAAGTGGCATCGATCGGCATCCATGGATTTTTTCCAGGGGGGAGAGATAAAAAATAGTTATTCGGATGCGAATTAATGGCAGTCGGGATCCGGGGGGGTAATCATTTTTTAAACCGTTTTTAGGCATTACTCAACATCCTCATCATCGTCATAGCCATCATCATCAGCAGCATCACCACCATCATCAGCATCATCATCAGCAACAACATCGTCGTCATCGTCATCGTTATCGTCATCGTCATCCGCATAAACATCGCCATCACTATCATCATCAATATCGTCATCACCTGCATCAACAACAACATCAACATCATCGGCATCATCATCACCAGCATCATGATCAGCATCAGCAGCATTATCATCATCACCAGTATCATAATCATCGTCATCATCATCATCATCATCAACATCCTCAGCATCATCATCCTCATCCTCACCACCATCGCCATAGCAATAACCATCATCATCATCCTCATCCCCATCCTCATTCTCATCCTCATCATGATCATCATCATCATCAGCATCACCATGACCATGCCATCACAATCACCATCGCAATCAACATCAACATCATCATCATCGGAGGTGGCGGCATCCTCGATTTCCTCGTCGTCGTTGCCATGATCATCAGCATCATCACTAACAGCAGCAGGATCATCAACAGCATCACCAACAACGTCATCATCACCACCACCGTCAGCATCATCATAATCAACAGCATCATCATCATCATCATCATCATTAACATCATCCTCATCATCATTACCGATAGTATCATCATCATCATCATCATCATCATCATCATCATCATCATCATCATCATCATCATCTCATCATCATCATCATCAACACTACCATCTTCATCATCACCGTCATAAATATCAGCATTCGCCTCACCCTCCACCTGCTCACCCTCCTCCGTCTAGATGCCCTCCTCCACCCGCTCCTCCACCTCGTATGTACACAAGGCGGACGCAAGGCTTATCCTCCCTTCGCCTACTTCCAAAGAAAAAAAAACGCACGGCGGGCCAGAGCGTCTGGGCGTCGGGCTCGGACAAGTTCCGTTCCGTCCGCAACGCCTGGGCTCGTACTGCCTTTTGCTGATCGTGCGCGGCCGATGGCAATCCGAAAGCATCAGGAGACCTCCTCCTCCTCCTCCTCCCTCCCCCCACTGCTCCTCCTCACGCTGTCATGGCACGCGCAGCCGCGAAGCGGAGGACGCACGTCTGCTCAAGCAGGTCCCTCTCCGCCCGGGTCGGCGGATGCGCCCTACGCTCCTCCTCCTGCTGCCTCCTCCTGCTGCCTCCTCCTCCTGCTCCTCGTCCTCCTCCTCCTCGCGGAAGGAGGAGGGGCCAGCGTCGGGCGCTGGCACGATCGGGTTCGGTCGGACCTAAATTAGTGATGTGTACCGGGGGGCGCCCCCCCAACCCCCTTCCATGAACCGGAACTGCCGCCGCCTGGAGAAACACCAACTACGGCAAACCTGGCTCAGTGATTCTGGATCATTTGGGGGGTTTCGGAGCCAGGACACTAACGGGCTCCCCTTACGGGGAGTCCGAGAACTTTGGCTGTAGCCGAGAGCGAAGGGGGAAACAGCGGGGAGGCGGGAGGTGAGAGAGGGGAGGCAGGAGAAGGTGGATGGAGCAGTGAGGAAGAACGCGAAATGCACTATTCGTGATAATGCCCGCTACTGGGGGCGCCCCCCCCCCTCCCCCTCCCCTCCCCCCTCGGTAACGTCACGATTCGCGCCGTCGCCGTCTGGAATCGTGTTGTGACGTTACCGCACCCCTCCCCGACACCCCCCAGTAACGAACGCTATCGCGAGGAATTACAAAAGCGGGCTTGATGAGGGAGAGGAGTGCGGGAACAGTAGGAATAACCCCAACACGATGCCTTATGAAACAACGCCCTCTCTGAGCGCCACGGGAAGGCGGCGACATGGATGAGCGGCACAACGAAAATTCTCCACGCCAGCCAGAGATGTGTATGAAAAGAGCGCGTTCACCATGCTTCTCGCCCCTCCACACTCCAACGCTCAATCTGCCCGGAAGTGCTGCCCGTGGTGCTGTCGCCAGCGGGCTGCGGGGCAACAGGGACGGGCCACGCCTGGGGAGGAGTGCGGGAGGGAGGAGAACGACGAGGACGATGTGGAGGGCGAGAGCGAGAGCGAGAGCGAGGGCGACGAAGACGACGACGACGACGACGACGACAACGACAACGACGACAGCCGACCATGGGAGCGCGTCCGCGGCGAACGTCGCGCCGCCCTCTGCGCCACGCAGACCTCGGAGCGCGCGCGCTGCGGGAGGCCACTGCCCGCTGTCGAAGTAGAGGCCTCTCAGATAAGTTCGGAGTAGACGAAGTCCGAAGATCGCGCCGCATCGTCGATGCATCGCCCACGCAACGGCGATGCACAGCCGACGTCGGCGATGCATCTGTGACGTCACCGCAGAAAACATCGGGATCCACATCGAGCCGCATCGCCGAAGCATCGGCGATGCGGAGCGATCCTCTGACCACATCGACTCGCATCCTACCTGGGAGGCCTAGAGGGAATGCAGGGCACGCAGGGGCCTGAGGACTCGGCAGGAGGATGCAAAGACCGAAGGATTCCGGCGCTTTTCCTCGATTTCCCAATTCTGTCGATATGACTTTCTGAATTCGGGCGTTGGTCCTCGATCTCGGCCCCGTGAGGCCCGTGCTCGCGCTCTGGCCTTCAAACACGGATCCCGGACGAAAAACTACGCCCCAGAAGCGGTCGGGACCTCTGGGGCCGCAGATTGAAACAAACACTTTCAGGGGGTGCTAGGGGTGTGGGGTGCTCTGGGGGCCGTGGGGGCTGCCGTGGAAATCTGGGGGGCACCGTGGACCGAGGGCACTTCTGTAAGAGGGGGTATGTCGACCCGTGTCCAGAAATCTGGGGCCCAACCCAGGGATGCACGATTGAAGCGTCCATCCTCGACAGGGGTGCCTCCGAACAGCTCAATTGGGGCGTATTCCAGAGTTCCCCCCTTGCTCTGAGCGACCGATTTTTTCAGGCGGAGCTCGGAGATGGGGGGAGAAAAATCGCCTGCGAACTTTGGCGGTGCGCAAGGGGGTAGGGGGAGGGGGGAAGGCTTCTTAGAAGAAGGCTACTTCTTAGAAAGCGCCGGCCTTATATTTATAGACAAGGCCCGCACCTTCTAAGAAGCAGGGGTGCTTCTAAGAAAGCCTTCCCCCCTCCCCGTACCCCCCTCTGCGCGTGGTCGAGAACTTTTGGCACCACACGGAAGTATGCCAGCGATGTCAGGAGACCTCTTGGAGCGCTTCTGGCCCGCCCTGGGCCTCTGGGGGCGCTCTCTCGGTCACGGCCCAGAACACAGCTCGGAGATGAACGCGGGCAAACTATCAACCACGCGGGGCGCCCAGGACTCAGCCGGAGGCTCGGCGGGCCGAAGGAGGTTTCGGAGCACTTCCTGAGACGAAGCCAGGACGAGGACAAAGTCGGGCGAAGATAAGTCGAGAATCTCTGAGATCCGGCGCGTCTGGAGGATGTCTCAGGCGCCGCGGCCTTCTCAGAGCGTTCCGGAACGCTCTGAGAGCGATGCCGAACGCTCTGGAACGGGTTTACCGTCGGTCAGAAGAAGTGGGTAGACATATGAAGTAGGAAGGCGCTGAAGTAGTTTGCGTCTCGGCGACCCTCTGAGGAGGGAAGAGGGAAGGCCGCTAGACTCTTGAAGTAGGAAGGCGTCTCAAGTAGATTGGGATCTGGATCTCACACAAAACATGCTTGACGGCCGGCGTGCATCCTCGTCCTAGCCCCGTCCGACTTTTGGCTCCTCGTGGGGCCTCGGGGGGGCACTCTTGTGGCCACGGCCGGAAGTTCGAAGCACCGAAGCGCGGGGGAGGACGGGCGCCGAGAAGGGTCCCAGGTTCGGTCCCAAGCGGGCTATGATCGGGGGGTGGGACGGGCGCTGCCCTCTCCCTCAGACCTGTCGCCCTGGCCGCAGGCGCCATCTTGCACAGGCAGTCGGCGCATCACAGCCTCCCCTCCTCCCCTTCCGTTTCCTGTTCCTCTTGCGCCAGGGCTGCCTTGTGATCTTTGATGGCCGCGTAAGGGCGCCGCCTCCTGTGAGGGAGATCCGATGCGAGGCGTCTCGGCGAGGCGATCGACACGCGGGCGTGGGCGGACGTCAACGCTTCCGCAGCGCACAGGGCGCAACTGCGTGCGAGATGACTTCTGGCCGAAGAGGTTGTGCGGGAGCTCCCCCGGGCGACATGAGAAACCCGCGAGACTGGATCGCGCACAAGGTGGGTGGGGTGGGGGCGAGGCTGGTGCCGTGGGCTTCGCCATGAGAACCTTTCGTGCCTTCTGGGGCCTTCCCGGAGGCAGAACTACAGCACGTACGTGCGATGACAAAGCTTTCAATAAGAAATACAAAGCCGCATCCGTCGCCAATTCTGACCTTCGCAGGGTGTCCCAAGGCTCTGCCGGCCAATTGGGAGAAAAGATCAGAGATCATCGTGGGCATGGGACCGTTCAATTTACAGGAGCGCCTCGCCGCTCTCAAAAAGCCACCCCACCTCGCCCTGGGCCCAGACCGCCCGACGTCACGATGTGTTCACAACGTCCACCCCCAGCGGTCTAGACCCGTTCCCTGGGACCGCTGTCTCATCCAGAGTCGTCCTTTGACGGCTCCGAATCCTGGTAAGGGCACCGGGCGGCGAAAACAGCAAAAAACCTCAGGACGTGATTTCTCCACGACGGGCGGAGCCGAAACGGGCGGAGCCGACACGGGCCGAAGCCGAAACGCGCCGAAGCCGAGAGGGGCGGAGCCGAAATGAGCCGAGCCGAAACGCGCTGAGGCCGAAACGGGCCGAAGCCGCAACGGGTCGAAACCGCAACGGCCCCGAAGCCGAAACGGCCCCGAAGCCGAAACGGGCCAGAAGCAGAAGCGGGCCCTAGTCCGAAGGGGTGCTGCCCCCCCCGCCCCGCGAGCGCCTGCGCGCCGCGGGCTTCTCGGGATCTGACAATGAGACCCTCGAGGCAGACATGTAGAGGCAAACGGGCGGACATATAGAGATAAACAAATGAAACATAATTGACGAAAGTATAAACAAACAAATGCCATATAACAACCACATCCAGAAATAACTTCTTCTATCATGAAACATCGTCGGGGACGTGCAGAATCCCACCAGCCCTCTGGGCGTAGGTGGTCTAGAGCAGATCCTCTTCCACCCCTCCCTCTTCCCCCTTGGGGAGGGGTTTACCCCTCCCCCCTCCCCCTCCCCTGGACCTGGACGGGGGGGGCCGCGGGTAGTTAGAGCGTCCAAGATGGCCCAAGACGGCTCCAAGAGCGCCTCAGAGAACCCAAGATGAGCTCCAAGATGGCTCCAGATAGCGCAAGATCGCTCACGATGGCTCCTAAGATGGTTCCAAGAAGCCCAAAGACGGCCCCAAGATAACTCCAAGTGGCAAACAGCTCCCCAAGGAGGCCCCGAAGAGGCCAAAATCGTCCCAAAACCTAGGAAAATCAATGATTTTTGCTTTCTCGCCTTTTCGCTTCCGATGGCCATCCGAGGCCTGGAGATGGTTCCAAGATGGCCCAAGAGGGCCCCAAGAGAGCCCCAAAATAGCCCCAAGACGGCCCCAAGAGCGCCCAAGAGCACTCCAAGAGC
>CAUYUJ010021437.1:311956-346956 GCA_963575745.1 Prorocentrum cordatum
GCCCCCCACTCGACAATTCCTGGCCCAGAACCTACCCACGCCCCCCACCTGGACCCGTTCCTGGCCTGGCATTCACACCCTGGGAGAATCCTGTGACCCCCCGCTCGACAATTCCTGGCCCAGAACCGACCCACGCCCCCCACCTGGACCTCCTCCTGGCCTGGCATCCCCACCCTGTGAGAACTCTGTTCTTGGGACCCCCCACTCGACAATTCCTGGCCCAGACCTACCCACGCTACCCACCGGACCCCCTCCTGGCTGGATTTCCCACTCTTTTCACGACTGAGGTGGTTTATCGACAACTCCTTGCCCAGAACCTACCCACGCTCCCCACCTGGACCCCCTCCTGGCCTGGCATTCCCACCCTGAGAGAACTCTGTTCTTGGGGCCCCCCACTCGACAATTCCTGGCCCAGAACCTACCCACGCTCCCCACCTGGACCCCCTCCTGGCCTGGCATTCCCACCCTGGGAGAACTCTGTTCTTGGGACCCCCCACTCGACACTTCCTGGCCCGGAACCTACCCACGCCCCCCACCTGGACTCGGGATATCGATGAGAATCGTATCCAATAAGAATTGATGAGAATCAATTATCTTGATAATTAAGAGTGAACTTGTTATAGATATCGGATGAGATCTTTCTTCGCTAAGCCAAGCGGCTACAGTACGTAGCAAAGTAGCAGGCAGGCAAGCAAGAGCTTAGCCTGGAAGCCTTACTTTGGGACGTTAGTCCAGGGGCTCCCAAGAGGCTCTTTACAGGAACCCGCTCGAAACCTATCATACATCAGAATTCTAACTCTCGTCATACTCTCTTGGTTTCGAGAGCATTAAAAAATAATCAATCCAAAACTGGTCCTAAGAGTCGATATCATGAATTTGACAGGCGTGCTTAAAAAGTTACATACGCGTGCATTCGCGTGCGCGAAGCCTGAGTGTTCTTCACATCGCATAAATATCGAATTGTGATACCGAAAATCCATCTGCACATCCTCCGTCGTAGTGTAAAATATTGTGCAGATATCCTCCAAATAGATGACTGTAATACCTCCTGAAGGGAATATCCAACACCCTAATCTGAAATAAGAGGGAATATCAATAGCAAAATTCGTCAATCCGTATTGGCTCCAAACCCTTGTCGCACTCGAACCTTGTCTGTGATTATGTAGAGTCCACTCGATACCAGGCGATATAAGTCCTTGCTGTCTTGGCCAGCATCCTTGGTATGCTGGTCTGCACACATCCATTTTGTCCTTATATGAAAAAGCCGTCGCAATCGTAGACAGCTGCGTTCTTCTCGTATAGACAATACTCCAAGTCTCTGGCTTTTGTCTTGAGGAATGCCTTTCAGGCCGCATGAAAGTTCCCAGAGATCCACACAGTCGATAAATGAATCCACTGACAAAGGTACCGTCGCAGACTCTTGAACATCAAGTAGAACACTGTCTTGGAAAATTCTTTCTCGTCGTAACTTCTGGTTCACACAATCGCAATGCAACCAATTGGGCCAATGGAATCGCCTTGGCGGCTGATAAGGCTTCTGCATGTGATGTGCTGTGCGAAATCCTCTTGGCCTTCTGAGAACTTCCCGTCAGAATGTGCATCTTGCCTCCAAGTAGCTTTACCAAATCTTGGTCCAGGAAATCCTCCTTGTCCGTCTTCACCTTCGTGATTCGATCTTCAGCCAAACCAACTATGATACCTTCGGTCGCGAAGTTGCTCTGTTTGTTGGGAGCCGAGGCATCACTGATACTGGCAATACGTAGTGGTGGCTGCAATCTCAACAAATAAATGCCATGTCGAATTGGTCGCTTCAATCTCTTGATAACACAACTGATGGAGATAATGTGTTCAATCTTCGGCGTCTGTAGATATACCTGCAAACTGGTAACTGCACATAATTCTCCCAAGCGTGTCTGGCAAGCCCATAATGCTGAACAACACAATGATCTGAAAATAGTAATCTCTGCCTTATCGCAAAGGCTGCCCGGTTCTTTGAGTCGATGTTCAGGTATCTTGTAGGTCGTCAATTTGCTGCAAAAGTCATCTTGATGGAGCCGAAGACAATCTCGGTTAAGTCGTTCAATCTGGATACCTGCATGCGTGAATGGTATCTGTTGTAGCTTCATTTCACCAAAACGCTTAGTCAATGCATCCGTGATCCATTTCCTCATTGATTTACAACCTGTAATTTGTAGATCATCCACGTGAGCCGTCATAATAAGTGCTAAGTGCTTGACTCCGTCAATAGTAACAAACCAGTAAAGGAAATTGTCATCGAAAACCGAGCTGATCGCATTCGTTTCCGTCTTGAGATAGAAAATAAGCGCGAGCTGGAACATGAGGGGCACGTCTGTGAAACCGTACATTGCTCGTAGACATAGTAAAACATAATGACCTCGTTCTGCGTCAGGTATTTTCAACTCCTTCATGGCCGTCTTCATCTTGCGGAAATGTCGCCATACGTTTTCCGGTGGAATGATGAAACATTCTCTTTTGTGGCGATATTCATATCCAAATGTCCGTGCATTGGCACTCAACTCGCTGTAATCTGATCCTTGAAGAAATGCGGTAGAGATATCCAAACTCTCCGTCTCGATGTCGTAGGGGTCGTCCGTGTCGCTCCACAAGATTCCGTTGCAGAGTCCCATGGAAATCACCAATCTCTGTGAAAGTCGCGTCGCCGTGCTTGAGTGTTTCTCGAGCACCTGCTTTTGCTTGTCGAAGCATCCTCTGGCGCACGCCCGTGACTTTATCTTCTTGTACATGATAGACCACTTGCGAACCCAAACGCAATCAACAACATTAGCTCCTTCTGGAAGATCCTTTCGTAGGCGTGGTACGAATACTTTGTGGTTGCAGAAAGCTTCCAATTCTCGATGGTCTGCTTCGTCTACGAGATGAGGATAACGTCGAAGATCTTCTTCCGTGAGCATCATGCTGTCGTCTCCGGCCTTGTACACATCTCCAGTGTAGAGGTCTAGAAGAAATTCCTGTTCTGATGGTACACCAATGTCCAGGTTCTTGAGCTCGCCAATCAACTCTGAGATCATGGTAGTTGATAGTTCCTCCTCGTTTGTCTTCCACTCGTTGTAGAAATCGTAGATCGGCTGTGCTCCGCACTTTGTGAGTAGAGCTTCCATCATGTCCTTGCCTGGTTCCGTCATAGAACTCTTTCTCGACAAATGCTGTGATGGTTCTCCTTCTGCCGATTCTTGTTGTTCCGGCTGGGCCGGTTGTGATTGAGCTTCATCACTGGCGATGGGAAGAATAGGTGGTCCTCCTGCCGCTGGTCCAGGTGGCCCCGAAGGTCCTGAAGATGAAGATGCTGAAAGATCCGGCAAGTCGTTGTTATCCTTGTCCTTGATGTCTTCCTTGTTGATGATCTCCTCGGTGTCGTTGATCTTGACTTGCTTCTGAGGAGGCGGTTTAGCTGTGGTCGAGCTTTCGCTGCTGCTGTTGTGGTCTCTTTTGGAAACACGGCTGTCGTCCAATCCACCAGTGTTGCTGTAGTCTAGGTCACCTGTGTTGTTCATGTCTTCAGGATATTGCACTGTCGTCTGAGAACCATGTGAAGAACGTGACCTTGATCGATCAGAGGGAGCATTGTCTTCTCCTGGTGGAGTTGATGGTACTGCTGGAAGTTCGTGGTCTGCCTGTGGCGGTGTAGTAGCCGGTGTCGGTGAAGCTGCCGCTGTAGTCTGTCCTGATGATGAACTCGATGCTGCCGTAGACGGTTGAGTCATTGTCGGCCTAGATGGTCCTGTTGATGACGAACTTGTGGACTGTCCGGTGCCGCTGCCATATGGTTCTATCCGATGTCTTGCTGGCTTTGGAGATGGTCCCCACGTAGGTACATGAGTCTTCCAAGGCGTAGGATGTGGTATAGTCGCTTTCGCGGTAGCTGGACTAATAGGTTCAGCTGCCGTAGCAATGGGCGGCCGTGCAGTAGTAGTCGGTGTCATCAACGATTCCGCATTTTGAGAAGGTCCAGGTTGTCGCGGCCCAATAGACATAGATATTGCAGGAAAATGTACCGGTTGTAGTGGCTGTGATGAAGATCCTGCTGATGGCACCTGTGGTCTCCATGATCGAGGAGGTGCCACATCGAAAATGACTTCTCCTGATCCTGGTGGACCTGGTGGTCCTGGTCTTCCGTTGGAGGAAGGTGCAACATCGTCCATTGGTTCATCTGGCGGCGCTGGTCGTAGCTGAGGTAACGTAGGATTCTGGTCCGCAGGGACCTCAATCGGTTTCTCCGGAAAAGATGAGTCCTGTGGTTCGTCCAATGATTCGTCCGTGCATATCGGTACTGGTGCAGCCGGTGGTGCAGGCGGCGCCGGTGGCTGCCCTGATGAAGTCGCTGCTGGCAGATAAGCATCAAAATCGTGATCTTCCTCTTCTTCTTCCATAGGTTCTGAAGAAGGCGCAGGTTGTACTGGCTGTGACTGTTGAGGTGCTGCAGGTGGTGGTCTCCTGCGAGAAGGCGCACTGTCGTCATCATCTTGTTGATCCATGGCTGGCGAAGGTGCGTCGTCCATAGGCGTAATACTTGAGATATCGCTCCAATCCATGTCAGGTACTAAATCATGTTGTAGTTCTTCCTGATGATCGAAACTGTATAGAATGACTGTTGACCAATTTTCAAATTTGTCTGCCCTGAAACTCATGGTAATCTTAGGTATGTACTGCTTGATATAGTAGTCCTTCCTGTCTCGACGATTCCATCTGAAGATGACTGCCCACAATGCCTGAAATATGTGGTATTCGTCGAAGGCTGGTGCCAAATAGAACACCGTGAGCTTTTGGAAAAACTGCTCGAAATAATTCTTCACACATTTTGAGAACTTGACATCGGTCAACTGATTCTTGATCTGGAACGAAAACATATTCTCCATCTCAACAAACCTTGCCAATCCATCGTAGTTTTCCTGGCGGTTCTCCGTCAATGGTGTCCATGAGCGCGTTGGTCAGCCGTACCTGCTTCTCGTCATTGGACTCTTTCGCCGGCTCTTGTTCTGCCTCAAAGATACTAGCCTCTTTGACCACGTGGTAGTTGCAAAAGAAATCCTCTGAATACTGATCCATAGACTTATGGAAGAACTGCGAAAGAACATGTCGTCGTATGTGTTGTAGAGGTATAAGCAGTGGTTGTCCTTGATGTCGTATGATAGCTGATCCGGCCAGTCGTTCCACTGATATCAGTTCTGCTGGTCCACGCCAACCGTCGTCTTCTTTCCTCTTGGGCTGTCTCCAGTAGTCGATGATCGTACCGGGCATGAGCAATTCGTGGCTGTGCTTATGTTGCTTGATGCGCGAAGCCATGGCCAGTCGGTCTTCAATGAGTCCTTGAAGACACTGCTTTGCCAACATCCTGGTCCTCATCATTTGCTCGATGTAGTCTGGTCTCGAACTCAATGATCCAACGCTAGATTCCAATGTCTCCGTGTCCGGGACATACCATCCTCGCTGTTCAACTCCTGTCAGAGCCATCTGAGGTGTTCCACCATTGTTTTCCAAGGGTAGGTTCTGCGACATGCAAACTTCTTGACAAATCTCTCCTGATGTAATGTCGATTCCTGCGGACTGTAGTTCCTTCTTCAGCTTCAACATGCCAACCTTGGTCAAGGCAATGCGTCGTTCAACCAATCCTTTTGTTGAGGAACCGTCGCGTCCGACAAGTAGACGTGTGATAGAGAGTCTGTCGAACATCCGCGTTGCTTCGTCACTGAGCAAGCCTCCTTCTTGATCTGAGAGCAAATGTCGCACAGGTCCCCAGAATCTGATCCACAGACGATGAAGTGCTCGAACAAGTGTGGGTCCAAGTTTATTCTCAACATGACCTCCTGCTTTCCAACGAATAGCCTCGTCTATGAGCAACATGAAAACCAAATCCCACATTAAGAACAAGTCGTGTTGAACAACCTCGTTGAAGATGGTAGAAAGTTGAGACTTTATCGTTGGCGCATGAAGATGTCGCTGCTGTGACTGACACATGGAACAATCTCGAGCAATTTGGACTCCTTTCAGAATGATGTCCTTCGGTAACAGAGCTGCCTGAAGAAGTCGTAACATGTCCTTGGGAGAATTGTGCCAAAATCTTTCATGAACTCCTCGTAAAAGTCGATCCTGCTCTGCTGGAGATGCCTTCATCAACTTGCCAGGTAGATCCTTCAAATCAACACTGGGCTTGATCGCGTCAAGACGTCGCCCAGACATTTTCGCAATTTCCTGGACTACTCCTTGGGGGTCTTGACTTTCAGAAGGTTGTACTGGTGAAGGTACATGAGAAGCTGTGGTCTTTCCGGTGACTTTCTTTCTGGCGCATTGTCGGTGTCCTTCGGGCTGTAATTCTCCAAGAAGTTGCACCAGGTAATACACATCATCATGAGGTAGCTTCTTCAGGGTCTCTAGGCTGCAACTCTGCCAATCGCACAGAAATTCAACTCGTTCATTACCATCTGAAAAACCATGGAAGATCAATCTGTCTTTTGAAGCATTGGCTGCGATAGGTCTGTCATAAACATATATCTCCTTCGGCCAAATTTCCACGTCCAGGGCTGTGAACACGAAAACTTCGTGAAGCAGATGGTGTAGAACATCTCCGGTTGGATTTTCCACTCGAGCTCCAGAAACCTTGAAAACTCTGGTAGTTGAATGCCCGGGAATAATTGTCCTGGAAGAGTAGTCCAAAAGATCTTGTATGCATGCCTTGAGCATTTGTTGGTCAAGACCTTCTAGAAATTTGCAGTAGCCGAAATTCATTGTAATATGAGAGACATCCATTGATTTCAAGAGATCGCGTAGATTCCTGCGGTCCAGGATCTTCTCGTCGGTAGTGATTCCAGGTACTGTTCCATCATCGTCATCTTGAGCTGGTTGTAATTCTTCTGCTGGATAATACTGGCGCGAAGTCTTCTTGGAAGTCCTGAGCAGAGCCATGATGTCCTGGCAAAGGCTTGAACAGAATCTTCGTGAATATGCTGCAGAAGCTGCCGTTCGTTTTCTATGTTGATCTCGATCATAACCTTCAAGTTGTTCATGTCCGTAGTAACATCTGCACTTTCCAATGCAGCGTGTCAACTTGCACGAGCTCTTGAGTTTTGTCTCCTTCCGATGTCGCTGTCCGTCAGGTAGAGAAGAAAACCTCCACATGTCCGTCGAGTATGTGTGGCCATTGAACTTGTCATGATACTGTAGTGCTGCCAATGGTGACTTGGTCCATATGGCTGACGACTTCGGATTCTCGAATATTCCATGTCGATCTTGTTGGGCATTGTCACAAGCGTTCTGCAGAATAAACTTCAGCATGCCTGTCTCTTGTTGTCTTTTATCTGCAGTAACTTCTGGATCTCTGCTGCTGCCCATTCGACTCCAGTACTTGCATCTTGGTTCATAAGTAGTTACCATTGGAGAGAAATGTCGATCGGCTGTACGTAGTAGCTGCTGATGTTCAGGAAGACGTAGGTCCCAGCCGTAGCGTAAGTCCACAGGGAATATAACGAGAAGGTTGAAAGGGGCTGAGAGCATGATTAGAGCGAGTCGAGAGGATCCTGAACACCATGTCCATAATGAAATTCTCGGTGGTCTGTCGCCAAAGCATCCGGAAAACACATCCATAAATTGAGAGAAACAGGATGGAATAGTAACGGGTAGATCCTTGAGCGTGGTGTAGAACATCTCCGGGATGGCTTTGAACTCACTGTTGGCCTCGTTGAGCTCGTCAGGAGAAAGAGACGAAGGAAACATGGGTGTCCCAGTCCAGCGCGGTGCTGAAATAGTACTCCATGTATGTAGATATCGTTGAACTGTGGAATTCTGAAATGAGTACAACTCGTGGCCAAACAGATTCTCGTCGTGTTCAGGACCTATTGAAAAAGCGTCGGCCTCGGGGCCGAGTCCTCGCCGTCATGTTCTGTGTAGAGTCCTGCAACGAATGCTGTCGATACTGGCGCATTCTGAGAATACTGTTGGTAGGAGTAGAAGTCCATGGTGTTGGACGGTGGCAGTTGCCGCTGGGCGGCACGTCCAAGCTGCTGTTTCTCGTTCTTCACGAGTCGGTCCTGCTTCCAGTCGCGCGGCTTGTTGAACTGATCAATCGGTAGCAGATAATGTCCTGAATCTGTCAACGACAATCTCCGAGCACAAATCGAACCGCCCGTCGTCCTGATACCGAGCAGGCCGTCGTTGTTGGCGAAGTATCCGCAACATATAATGCATCCAGCATTGAGCAAACTCACCAATGGAACCAAGCCAAGGCACCTTGATGATATTCCTCCAAGAACGTCGGCCGTGAAGGTTGCGTTCTTGATGCCCTGCAAGCCGATGGGAAAACTTACCTATGACAATGACTTATGTGGGTCTGCCGTGATGCCAGTGAACTTGTTGATGCTGGGTTTCCACTTCACGAACTTCTCGAGACGCCTGGGGCGTAGAATCTGTGCTACAATATCTGCGAGAGTATCTGTGCCAATCAATCCTCGTGAAGCTCCAGGGTCTATCAACAAACCATACGCCTTGAGGCCTTTGATCACCGTGAAGTTGTGGAACCGGTCGCTCTGGTAGACCATGCCTTTTGCGATGAAGCTGCCGTGCTCCTGGGGAGCATTGGTGAGGTGGACCTCCTTGACTTCTTCCTCGTCGTCGTCCTCGAAGATAGCTTCCGGGATAGAGCCAATCTTCATCCATGATGATGGTGTCCTGCTCAATGTAGGGCTCGATGCTGATGGGGGTCCTTCTTTGGGTTCTTCTCCGAGGTCTGTGGCGTCCTTGATGTGGCTTGCCGTGCAGTCGAAGCACAGGATCTTGCTGTTCGCCGAATTGAAGAACGAATGATCTGAACAGCATTGCTTCAAGCACGTGGCGCAAGTCGCTGTTGATATCTTCCAGCATGTGTGGCATATCCTCGGTACTTCCAGGCTCGTCGATGTCGATGGGACGTAGAGAGGTTGCGCAGTCCAGGAGGATGGCTTATCTCCATGGGTCCATTCGAAGAGGATGAGGCTGAGCTTGTCGTGGTCGTTGCAGGCGCTGCTGATACTGCTGGTACTGCCGTCGCTCCTGGAGGATCTGGTCCGGAGATCAGCTGGTACGCTTTTCCGGCCTTGGGCTTCTCTAGCTTCTTGTAGTGGTCGCCATCCGAATCTGATGTAGGAACAAAACCAGAAGGGCTATCCTGATCATGCTGCGCTCCATCTCGTGCACTCGTCGTGGGAAAGGTTGCGTACATCTGGCCGTAGTTGCGCTGCTTGTAACCGTTCTTGGAAGATCTCTTGCCCTTGCCTTTTCTGTTCTTGCCTCTGAAAGAGAATCGTCCAAAATCGCTGCGGCCCATTGAACGTTGTCCTTTTCCGCGTCCTGGCTGATAGCGTGGCGCGTGGGGTCGTCGATCATATCCTTTTCCTCGAGAACCTCTGAGAGCTGGCTTCCAAGATCCTTTGCGGTTCCAATATTCTTCATCCTCTTGAGGTCGCTCGGCATCCGCATGATGTTCGGACTCGTGCTGTCCATTGGAAGCTGCCGGTCCTGAGTTCGTCTTCATGGGGCATCGTTCCGTAGCGTGCCACTTACTACCAGACTCCGTACATTGATCGCCAGTAGATCGTTTTCCTCGTCCTTTACTGTGTTGTCCGCGTTGTTGATGGTCTCCGTATCCTTTTCCTTTCCGAGACTTTCCTCCGAACTTCTTGCCCTTGCCGCCGAAGTAGTCCCCGTAGTCCTCTCCGTATTCGTCTGGATATTCTTCCTGCCATTCAGGCCAATCATCACCTTCTTGATCGTCGTAGTACTCCTCTTCCGTCCAGTCTCGACCAGAATCGTAATCATACCAGTCGTCATCCTCGTTCCAGTACTCCTCGTCATTCCAGTCGTCGTCGTACTCCTCAGTGTTGTACTGCATATATCTATGGGACTGGTCGTAGCTGGTGGACTCATTCTTGGAAATCTTCATCTGGAGGGCTATCATCTCTCTGTAGCGCGTGAGGTCGCCGCCAACCTTGAGTCTGAGATCCGCGAGCTGTCGTTCTGCAATGCCTGAGCGACTGAAGAAGAGCCAGGCTTTGCCACTGTCGCCGATGGCGAGACCTCCATGCTTTTCTGCTTCAGAGTAAAGGCGTTCCCATTCAACAACGTACGTGGAGAAGTCCATGTCATAGGGCTTGACGAAACAGAAAAATCTATCCAGGCTCGTCCAGGCGAAATCCTGGTCGTCCAAGTAGTAGAGTTCCGTGAGCTTCGCAATCAGCACTTTAACTCCTGAAGGGTAAGCTGGAGCAACACTATTTCCTGCTTGATCATTGATAGCTGCTTGGGCGTCAAGAGAAGCTGCCTCGATCCCTTCGTATGTTGTCTGCACAAGAGTCAGGGGATCCGGCCTCTGGATAGTCAAACCACTTGCAATCCTTAAAGCTCCTCCTTCCAGTCGTGACATGATCGCGGGTCCTATCTGTTCTTGATCGAGCTTGGTCAGGCGGCCCCAGATGGCTAAGTACTCTTTGCACTCCTTGATCGGGTAAGCGCGGGGTCTCCATCCAGGCGGCACATCCTTCGTGTACTGCCGAAGACCAAGCTGAGAGGTTGCCGTCGTCTGCTGCATTGTATTGAATGATACTGCAATGAAATAGATGGTCTCGAAACCAATCCGTTGTCCTCGGTATCTGATGTAGATCTGAAACCGTCCAGGTAGTCGTGGTCCCGATGTAGATCTGGAACCAATCTGTCTGCTGCCCAAGCCTGACAGGTGCGCGCGCAAGCGTGCGGTCCGTGGACAGAGCCTCCGCAGAGGCTCCGCTACCAAACTCGGGATATCGATGAGAATCGTATCAAATAAGAATTGATGAGAATCAATTATCTTGATAATTAAGAGTGAACTTGTTATAGATATCGGATGAGATCTTTCTTCGCTAAGCCAAACGGCTACAGTACGTAGCAAAGCAGCAGGCAGGCAAGCAAGAGCTTAGCCTGGAAGCCTTACTTTGGGACGTTAGTCCAGGGGCTCCCAAGAGGCTCTTTACAGGAACCCGCTCGAAACCTATCATACATCAGAATTCTAACTCCTGGACCCCCTCCTGGCCTGGCATTCCCACCCTGGGAGAACTCTGTTCTTGGGACCCCCACTCGACAATTCCTGGTCCAGCACCTACCCTACGCCCCCCACATGGACCCCCTCCTGGCCTGGCATTCCCACCCTGGGAGAACTCTGTTCTTGAGATCCCCCACTCGACAATTCCTGGCCCAGAACCTACCCACGCTCCCCACCTGGACCCCCTCCTGGCCTGGCATTCCCACCCTGGGAGAACTCTGTTCTTGAGACCCCACACTCGACAATTCCTGGCCCAGAACCTACCCACGCTCCCCACCTGGACCACATCCTGGCCTGGCATTCCCACCCTGGGGGAACCCTGTTCGTGGGACCCCCCACTCGACAATTCCTGACCCAGAACCTACCCACGCCCCCCACCTGGACCCCCTCCCTGCCTGGCATTCCCACCCTGGGGGAACTCTGTTCTTGGGACCACCCACTCGACAATTCCTGGCCCAGAACATACCCACGCCCCCACACACACACACACACACACACACCTGGACCCCCTCCTGGCCTGGCATTCCCACCCTGGGAGAACTCTGTTCTTGAGACCCACCACTCGACAATTCCTGGCCCAGAACCTACCCACGCCCCGCACCTGGCACCCCTCCTGGCCTGGCATTCCCACCCTGAGAGAGTTCTGTTCTTGAGACCCCCCACTCGACAATTCCTGGCCCAGAACCTACCCACGCCCCCACCACATCCTGGCCTGGCATTCCCACCCCAGAACTCTCTGACCCCCCACCCAGGCCCAGCGCCCCCCCCTGGACCCCCTCCTGGGCCTGGCATTCCCACCCTGGGAGAACTCTGTTCTTGGGGACCCCCCAAGACAATTTCCTGGAACCTACCCACGCTCCCCACCTGACCCCTCCTGGCCTGGCATCTGAGACTGTTCTTGTGACCCCCCCCCCAATCGACAATTCATGGCCCAGAACCTACCCACGCCCCCCACCTGGACCCCCGCCTGGCCTGGCATTCCCACCCTGGGAGAACTCTGTTCTTGTGACCCCCCACTCGACAATACCATGGAGGGAACTCTGTTCTTGGGACCACGCACTCGGCATTTCCTGGCCCAGAACCTACCCACGCCCCACACCTGGACCCCCTCCTGGCCTGGCATTCCCACCCTGGGAGAACTCTGTTCTTGGGACCCCCCACTCGACAATTCCTGGCCCAGAACCTACCCACGCTCCCCACCTGGACCCCCTCCCGGCCTGGCATTCCCACCCTGGGAACTCTGTTCTTGTGACCCCCCACTCGGCAATTCCTGGCCCAGAACCTACCCGCGCCCCCACCTGGACCCCCTCCTGGCCTGGCATTCCCACCCGGGAGAACTCCGAGACCCCCACTCGGAGAACTCTGGACCCCCTCCTCTTGGGACTCCTTGGGACCCCCACTCGACAATTCCTGGCCCAGAACCTACCACGCCCCCCACCTGGACCCCCTCCTGGCCTGGCATTCCCACCCTGGGAGAACTCTGTTCTTGGGACCCCCCACTCGACAATTCCTGGCCCAGAACCTACCCACGCCCCCACCTGGACCCCCTCCTGGCCTGGCATTCCCACCCTGGGAGAACTCTGTTCTTGGGACCCCCCACTCGACAATTCCTGGCCCAGAACCTACCCACGCACCCCACCTGGACCCCCTCCTGGCCTGGCATTCCCACCCTGGGAGAACTCTGTTCTTGGGACCCCCCACTCGACAATTCCTGGCCAGAACCTACCCACGCCCCCCACCTGGACCCCCTCCTGGCCTGGCATTCCCACCCTGGGAGAACTCTGTTCTTGGGACCCCTCCACTCGACAATTCCTGGCCCAGAACCTACCCACGCCCCCACCTGGACCCCCTCCTGGCCTGGCATTCCCACCCTGGGAGAACTCTGTTCTTGGGACCCCCCACTCGACAATTCCTGGCCCAGAACCTACCCACGCCCCCCACCTGGACCCCCTCCTGGCCTGGCATTCCCACCCTGGGAGAACTCTGTTCTTGGGACCCCCCACTCGACAATTCCTGGCCCAGAACCTACCCACGCCCCCCACCTGGACCCCCTCCTGGCCTGGCATTCCCACCCTGGGAGAACTCTGTTCTTGGGACCCCCCACTCGACAATTCCTGGCCCAGAACCTACCCACGCCCCCCACCTGGACCCCCTCCTGGCCTGGCATTCCCACCCTGGGAGAACTCTGTTCTTCGGACCCCTCACTCGACAATTCCTAGCCCAGTACCTACCCACGCCCCCCACCTGGACCCCCTCCTGGCCTGGCATTCCCACCCCTAGAGAACTCTGTTCTTGAGATCGCCCACTCGACAATTCCTAGCTCAGAACCTGCCAACGCCCCCCACCTGGACCCCCTCCTGGCTTGGCATTCCCACTCCGGGAGAACTCTGTTCTTGGGACCCCCCCGCTCGACAATTCCTGGCCCCGAGCCCACGCCACGTCCATGATGGGACCTCCATCATCCCCGGCCCACGACACGCCTCGACCCCGTTCGCTCCAGGGGGTGGCACTCACCCGGCACATGACACCTAGGTTGTCCTCTGTCATGGTGCTTCGCCTGGCGACTTCCTTCCTGCTCTTCTCTTCATCTGCGACGCACTTGTTGCACCTCTGCGTCCCATCCGACTTCTTCGTCGTCCGCTTCGCCAGCCAGCTGCTGAAATCCCCTCTTTCGCAAGCTTCCTTGCAAGCTATGCATCTCCAGTATCCGCGCGGGAGCTTCGCGTCAGCGACGCAGCGCTTGCACTTGCGGTGTCGATCGGCCACCCCGTCCCACATCCACTTCGAAAAGCATTCACGCCGCTGCACCACCTCGCACACAACGCAGGCCTTCGCATCCTTCCTCGCCGCGGCGTCCCGTTGTGCACCCGCAGTCTCGACGCAGCGCTTGCACTTGCGATCTCGATCTGCCGCGCCCTCCCACATCCAATTCGAAAAGCATTCGCGCTGCTGCGCCACCTCGCACACAACGCAGGCCCTCACGTCCTTCCTCGCCGCAGTGCCCCGTTGCGTAGCCGCAGCGCCGACGCACTGGGTACATGCAATCGACTTTCGAGGCGTTGCACCACATGTGAGCGGAAAACTCGGCCTTGCTCTTCGACTCCCCACATTTCGAGCATACCCCCCGTTGTCCTTCCTCGGCGCACTGTCTTTCTTCCTCTCTCATTGGTTTCTTACACGCTTTGCACTTCCGCTCCTCTGCGTCCCTATCATTCCTAGCATATTCGTCCACCAACTTCTCCTTGCCGCAGCGGGAACACGTCAGGTGCTTCTTCAGCTCCGCGCAATCTTTGCACATCCCCCCTCTACACCGGCTGTTCCCTGCCAGCTCCCACTGGTGGTGCGCGAACGCCTCTTCGTACTTCCGATTCTCGCACACGCGGCAACTCCGTCTCTCGGGGCAGTCCACGCAGCGCCGCGTGGTCAACTTCGACGGGTGGTGCTGTGACGCGTGGAAAACCTCCTGGCACTTCCATAGACCACACTCCATGCATTGCCACGGCGTGCCCGACCTCTTCTTCTCCTCCAGACACACGCTGCGCACGCGGAGCCCATCTGCGCGGCTCCACTGCCCGGCCGCTGGGCACATGTTCATGTACTTCATGCACCCGCAGACCGCGCACCTGCCAGACGGCATGAACTCCAGCTCTATCGCCTCCCAGTCCAAGTCTTCTCCGCGCAACGTGTGCAGCAACAAGTCTGGGCCCTTCCGTTCGCCCTTCCTCTGATACGGCGCAATGTCGAAGGGGCGAAAGATCAGCATGTCCTCACGGCGCTGCGCCCGCGTCAGTGCCACGTAGCTCGACAGAGGTGACGTGCCCCCGCCGATGCCCAGGTCCACTATGACACCCCGCTTGAACGTCTGCCCCTGCGCCGCATGGGCCGTCACTCCGAAGGCTGGGGCCAATGGGAACTGCCGTCTTTTGACTTTAAGTCGCGGATGCGGACGGCCCCTGTCCACGAACCAATCCTTCTTCTGCGGAATCACGGGGTGCAAGCCGGGCGTCTTCAATCCCTCGATCGTCCACTGGCACGGCTTCCTGCCGCCGTTCCCGTCATCGCCTTCGTCGAACAACACGAAAATCAATTTCGGCGTCTTTTTCAATATGGTCTCTCCGCCGCGCGTGACTTGGTCGCTCACGCCGTCCCCGTCGCAAATCCAAGACTGCGCATGGCCCACGCGACCGCGCTGCAAGTTTTTGTCGTCGCTTCGATCAATATGATCGGTCAGAGCGACGGGCAGGCCCTCAGCGATGGGCAAGAAGCCGTACAAGTCCCCGCTCTCCTTGTCGTGGCGTTGGAGCCATGCCATCTTCTGCTGCGGCAGATCCGGCCGCTCCCGCAGAGCCTCCGGCGTCGGCGTATCACGCGCAGGGACGTACAACATCGGCTTCCTGTGCTTGCGTGCGTACTGGGACGCACGGAGCTTGTTCGCCTCGTACTTCGCGTCGTTGTTCGGAAACACACCCGGCGCCGCCAGGAACTGTCTGCCTGCAGACGCGGGTCGTCGGGGCCATCCACCACGAGCTTGCGCCGCGCGCGTTCCACTCTGCACACATTGCACTCCTGCTCGCGGATATCTTTCGGCGTCACGGGACGTCTCCGTCGTTGCCCCGCGCACGACAACGCTTCGCCCTTTCCGCCGCTGCACAATTCCCGACACGCCGGATTCCCGCAGCATGCGTCCCCCCTGAGCCAGCTCCCAGGAACGGTCGTATGCCAGCCGTGCAAGAATGCGTGCACATCCGCCGACAGCGACCCTCTTCGGAATTCCTCCTGCACCTCCTTCAACCAGACGTCGTCGCATCGCTCGCCCTCTTCCAGCTGTCACTCCCTGAATCCCACACTCCGCCCCGCCCCGCAGTAGCGATTGCCCGTGCAACACGGGTGGCAGCGAGGTGTACTTGCGCGCAGCCGAAATCCGCTCCGTGGGGACGTCGGCGAGGAAGCCTCCGTCAGGGGGGGGCCAGCTGCCAGAAGTCACCACTCAGCACGACGTTCAGGCCGCCGAACGGACGTGGAAGGCCATCGTCGCCGAGTTTCGTCGCGCCCATGTCCCGAATGACCCCGCGAAGTTTCGCGTCCGCTTCTGCTAGCAGTCTAGCGCTCACCATGCTTATCTCATCGATAAAGAGCCACCTCCACTGGAGCAGCCGCTTCGCAGTCTCGTACTGCAACTTCACGTCCTCCCCTTTCTCTTCTCCCCGCTTGATGGCCGGAATGCCACGCGCGTGGTGGATGGTGTCGCCTCCCAGCCGCTGAGCCATGACGGCTTGCAAGGCGGTAATTTGGAAGTGCACTCCGATTGTCCACTTCATCACCTTCTCGAACAACTCACGACGAATAATACGCAGCACGTGCGACTTGCCGGTCCCCGGGCCCCCGTGCATGCACCGCTGCAGCGGATCTCCCATGCGGCCGCCCTCGCTTCCCTCGCCGTCGATATCACGCATGACTCGATGCGCCACCTTCTTCACCATCTCGAACTGCTTTGCGTTCACCACGCGCCGCCCCGTCTGTTTGTCCACCCGGAACTCGAGGTCCCTCAGCCACGCGGCGACATCCCCCCTTGTTGCGGCCTGCCCAGCGACGACAACTGCGCCGTCAGCCTCCGCCAGTCGGTCTGCCATGGATTGCTCCTTGTTCCGAGATTTGCGCGCCTCCCTGAGTACCTGCTCCACGTCGCAGGGCTCCTCTGCGGGCCATGCGCCCGGAATCTCGCTCAGCGGCATTTCGCCATGGCGTAGCCCCCACACCTGTTGCGCGACCCTCATGCCCCCTTTCGAATTTTCGTAGTGGGAGGTGCCTCCGGCCCCCAGCCCAGGGGTCTGCATCGCCCTCTTCGCTGCCGCTGTCTCCGTCGCCGTCCTTCCGCCTCTTCCCGCCCACGCGGGACTTGAGCGCCTCGTCGAGCTGGTCGAAGCCCACGTCCAACTCCTCGTCGCTGACGTCTTCGTCGGTTCGGTCCCCCGCTTCTTCAATGTCTCGTGGCCGGATGCGGTGCACACTCAGGAAGTTGCCCACGTGCCGCGGGGCTTCCTTCGTCTGCGCACCGCCGTCCAGCCACGCCACCATGGCCGCGCCCGACGTCGGCGCGTCGCCGCGCAGGCCCCCTGCGAACACAACGTGCGCGTCGGCCGCGTCGGGCCTCAACGTCCACGGGTGGAAGTACGCCATGACAATGCGTGCAGATCGCTCCGCTTCTCCAGGACGTCCACGCGGCACGGGCGCTCCGAAAAAGGTTGGTGCCTTGGGCCTCTTGTTCCGCTTGAGCACGCACGTGTGACGAAGGTGGGCGCGCCCGTCTGTCTCTGGGTAAGGCACCCAATCCACGCCTCCTCCTTCCTTCACCATGTAGTCCTCCCCAGGTTCCAGGTCCTGCTCCAATCTCGGGGTCTTACAATTCTCGTGCACCTTCTCCTTGCCCTTCTCCGTCAAGACAGCGCGATGCCGAGGATGTTCCGCATCCCCGAGTCTTGTCGGGAATGACACCAAAACCGGCGTCCAGAACGTCGCGAACTCGTACGGGGACAAGTGCCACAGGTCGGGCACGTTCGGTCGCTGCCCATGCAACATGGCCACGTCTCGGAAGGCCACCTTTCTGCGTCTCCTCTGCCGCGTGTCCACTTCAGCAAACTGCGCCTTGCGCCCGCCTGCCGCGCGGTCTGCCAGGCGCTCGACCAAATCCACGTACTCGCGTCCATAAAAGGCTGTGGTCTGGCACGACTTCAATGATTCCGCTGCAGTGGCGTCGTCCTCCCTGGCGAACGCTCTCAGGTTCGCACACTCCACTTGCCCCCGTACGATGCCCTTGCCGTACGCGTCGCTCATGGTTCGGTTCGCTACTCGCTTCCCGATCCGATTCACATTCTCGCCCTGCAGCTGCCTGCCAAGCTTCTCTATTCCCTTGCAGCACTCCTTCACTTCGTGAAAAGCCATGGGCTGCCGCTTCGTGCAGTAGTCGCAGGCGTAACCTGCCTGTGCGTCCTGTGCCATCTGCGCGACCTTGATGATCGCTGCGTCGATCAGCTTCTTATCGCACGCTTTCCCGCGCGTACAACAAACCTCTGTGATGGGGAACCGATGCGGCAATTGCACGTCCGAGTTGAACCGTTGTGCGGACAACATGCATGGATGCGTGCCGTTCAGACTCTCGTGGTTCATCGGCCCGTGCAGGCTCCCCGTCCGATTCCGTCGCCCTGCTTCCGGCATGTCCAACGCCGCCGCCTGCCCTGGACACACGACGATGGCACGGTCAATGAGCTGCGACGTGCGCGGAAAGTCCGCCTTACACAGCTTCGGGTTGTCCTTCCGGCGGCGCGCCGGCAGGGGTACTCGGTCCCCAGTGTCTTCGTTTTTCAAGTGCACGTGGTTCTGCTTCCTCTCCTGCAGGTACTGCACGTCTTCGTCCATGTGCGCTTTCTCCCATGCCACAGCGTCGTCTGCTGCCTCCTTTTCCGTTGCTCCTGGGTCAAGGGTGCGACACTGAAACGCGGGTCTGCAAATAGGGCCTCCCTCGTTTTTGAACTCCGGCCACGACTTCTCTGCCTCATCCAATTTGCCAGCAATCTCCTCGGGTGTCATCTGCTTCGAATAAACCTGGCGGCACACGCGACTCTTATACTTCAAATGCTCCTCCACGATCTGTTTCCCACGGTTTTCTACATCGTCGCGGACGATTTCGAATACCTCTTCCAGCGGTGTGTGCTGGTGCAGGCATTGGATGAAGACCTGGCAGTGCGCGTGGAGAGCCCCCGTAGACTTCTGCGTTTCGATGGCCGCCGGGGGCGCGGGCCTCGACGCGGGACTGGCAGGCGACAAGGCGGCGCGGGCGCTCCGCGCGCGTGGGAGAGGCCGGCTGAGATCGCGGCTGCGCGCGCGGGCACGGACCCCCTCCCGTCGTCGTCGCCTTCGTCGCCGTCGCCGCCGTCGTCGTCGCCGCCGGCGCCGCCGCCGTCGCCGCTCCCGTCTTCGTCGCCGTCGTCGCCGCCGCCGCCCTCGCCGTCGTCGCCGCCGCCGCCGCCGTCGTCGTCGCCGCCGCCGCTGCGTCGTCGTCCCCGTCGCCCTCGCCGCCGCCGCCGTCGTCGTCGTCGTCACCGTCGTCGTCGTCGTGGTCGTGGTCGTGGTCCTCGTCTTCGATTTCATCGTTTTCGTCGCCCCTCGTTGTCGGCGTCCGGAGATCTACGCGGGCCCCAGGGCCATCCAGAAGCGTTCCAGGACGAGGAGAGCGGCCCGCGTGAAGGGGTCGATAGCTCCGGGTTCCCGGCGCCGAAACAAATCATGACGTCGGCGCTCCTCCTCCCCCTCCTCCTCCTCCTCCCCCCCCTCCTCCTCCTCCTTCTCCTCCTCCTCCTCCTCCTCCCCGCCCCGTCCTCCTCATCACCTCCTCCTCCTCCTCCTCCTCCTCCTCCTCCTCCTCCTCCTCCTCCTGCCCTGCTCATCTCATCCATCTCTTCCTACTCCTCCTCCTCCTCATCCTCCTCCGCCCCTCCTCCTCCTCCTCCCCCCCCTCCCCTCCTCCCCACCTCCTCCTCCTCATCATCATCCTCTTCCTCCTCTTCCTAATCCCTCTCCCTCCTCCTCCTCCTCCTCCTCCTCCTCCTCCTCCTCCTCTTCCTCCTCCTCTTCCTCCTCCTCCTCCTCCTCCTCCTCCTCCTCCTCCTCGTCCTCCTCCTCCTCTTCCTCCTCCTCCTTCCTCCTCCTCTTTCCCCTCCTGCTCCTCCTCCTCCTGCTCGTCCTACTCCTCCTCCTCCCTCCTCCTCCTCCTCCTCCTCCTCCTCCTCCTCCTCTCCTCCTCTTCCTACTCCTCTCCCTCCTCCTCCATATCCTCCTCCTCCTCCTCCTCCTCCTCCTCCTCTTCCCCTCCTGCTCCTGCTCCTCCTCCTCCTCCTCCTCCTCCTTCTCCTCCTCCCCCTCCTCTGCTGCTCCTCCTCCTCCTCCTCCTCTTCCTCCTCCTCCTCCCCTCCTCCTCTTCCTCCTCCTCCTCCCCCTCCTCCCCCTCCTCCCCCTCCTCCTCCTCCTCTCCTCCTCCTCCTCCCCCCCGTCCCCGTCCTCCTCCTCCTCCTCCTCCTCCTCCTCCTGCTCATCCTCTTCCCCTCCTCCTCCTCCTCGCCTCCTCCTCCTCCCCACCTCCTCCTCCCCTCCTCCTCCTCCTCCTCCTCCTCCTCGTCCTCTTCCTCCTCCTCCTCCTCCTCCTTCTTCTCCTCCTTGCCCCAGATTCCCATATCGACGGCGTTGTTCGTTGCCCCTATTTTCTCTTCAAGAATCTTCCGGCCCCGCCGAGGTCACCAAGCGTGCGGGCTCCTTTACCCTAACCCTTGTCCCCGAGGCCTCCCACGCCTGGTAAGACAGACGTTCCCCCCCTGTCCTGAAGCTGGCGATCTGTCGCCCGCATCAGCAACGACCGCCCCGCTCGAGATTATATGGGGTCGGCGGCAGAGGCGGCAGCCTTTAAGATAACTCTTTCTAATTTCTATAATGAAACATCGTCGGGGACGTGGAGAATCTCGTAGGTGGCCTCGGGGACCCCAAGGGCTCTTTTTGGACGAGCTTCCCCAGGGGGGCCAAAAGGGCTCGGCAGCGGCCTCGGGAGGGATCCAGAAAAGCCCTTGGGCCTTGGGTCGGAAGAGGAGGACGTCATGGTACGATTGTCCCAGGCTGCCCAAACCCGTCGCGTCGTGAAAAAGAGCACGACGGACACGACGGGAGGTGTTTCGTTGTTTTCGGCCTCCAGATGCCCTTACTGGGCCTCGGGACAATCAAACGACAACTCGGGATGAGAAACTGATCCCAGAGAATGGGTCGAGACCTCGGCGGGGGTCGGCGTCTTGAGATAAACATGATGTCGGGGGTCTGGGGTTGGCCCAGGATGCGATGCAGGATTTCTGGAGCATCTAGAGGCTCTCGCGTTTCTGCAGCGCGCGCTGAACATGGGGAAATCTCGGAAATCCTGGAAGGTGCCATTATCATCGTGAACTGTTGCTCCTCTGACTGGGGGAACATCGGCACGGTTCCGCGGGCTCCGGGAAGAAAGGCTCCGGCGGGACGGCACTGGGACAGGTTCCCGCCCTGGCCTCAAAACACAAGCTCAAGAAGTTCCGACTTCCGAATTCCAGCCTAGGCTTCAGGCGGCCCAGGCAGGTCTGCAGGTCTGGAGGGCGATGTTCTTGTTGGGCCCCTGGAGGGTCAGATCAGAGGGGGGCCTCCGGGGCCCGCGCCGCCACGGCTGAGGGCGCCCCCAGACCCCCGACGTCATTTTTTTTCCAAGCGCCGAGATGTCTCGACGTAACCAGCCTCGAACGCATCGCTATCCTTAATTAAGATCGACAAGCCCAAGCGATAACAATCTCAAGGCTGTGCCCTCAGAAACTGGGGGGATCCTTAAGATCGGATTCCCGGGACCAGCTTTTCATCCGGAGTCGCTTTTCGACAATCCCTGGGGCCCGGCGAGGGCCCCCTCAGGCCATAAAGAAACGACGAACTTTTGGTCGTTAATGACTTCCGCATGACATGAGGGAGTTCGGGGCTCGGGCCAATGGGCCGGGGCGGTGCTGCCTCGGGAGGGCCCCAAGGAAGTCGCGGTCGCGGGCGGGCCGGGGCCCGCGGTGCGGGGCGGCGCGGCGGCGGGGGAGAGCACGGCTTAAAACGAGGGGTCGGGGCATCTTCGTGGCAGCGGCGTGGGTTGGAAGCGCCAAGGAGGTATGATATGATCATCAACTCTGGGATACCGCGTCGCCTCGGCGGCCCCGGCGACGCGCTGCGAGCGGATGGCGCGTCCCTCCGACCCGCGGGGCGGGAGGCTCGAAAAAGGTCGGGACGTTGGAGCGGGTGGCTGGGAAATGGACAGCGTGTCGCGCTGAAGCGTGGCCGGCCAGAACTGGCGGAACAACGCGATATCCAAAGTTCCCGACCGCAAGACGAAGCCATCACAGGGACAGTGTCGGACCAGGATCGGTCGAGAGCTTTGCCAATCTAGCGTCATGTGAGGCAAACGTACATTAGAATTAATAGGTTGTTACGCTCGTTAATCGTCTCCTTGTAGCTCACGAGAAGCGAACCCCCCACTGCGAACTGGTGAGCGCACGGCTGGGCAAGTCCGTTAAACGGAGCTACTGTGAGAAAGGTGCAGCGTGTATGCGCATGCGCGCGCGGCCCGCCCGCCCGCCAAGCCGGCGCGCGCTTCTGCTCGAGTAGCTGCGCGCGGCTGCTGAGACAGCCCCCCCGCGCGGCCCAAGCCCTGCCCGCGCTCTGCAAGGGAAAAGAGCGGAGGGCAGCAGAAATGGGCGAAAGGAACGTTAGCCACGACCCCCACTGCGGCCACCCGGCGCGACATCGCCGCGCCGGGGCGGACGTCATCGCATTGGCTGACATCTCGAGCAAAAAAAGCGGGACATGCCGAACAGCCTTCAGCATGTCCAGAGAGCGCCGGACAGCCCCCACCCTTCCCCCGGGGCCGCTTTGGGCCCCCCGCCGCGCCAACCCCTGAAAACCGTTGCGGCGCGGGCGGCAGGGGGGGGGGGGGCGCCCCTGTCGCCGCCCTGCAAGACAAGTCAAGAGCCCCCGCCCCGCCCCAAAATGATAATAAAGGCGTGCGCCGCCCAGCCATCAACTCATAAGCTCATAAGGCCACCGGCCCGTCGAAGGCCGCGGAGCGCCTGCGGTTGATATCCATGCTCGACGGCAACCGGGTCAGACTGAGACGCCGTCTCAGCCTGTCGCCCATGCCCGCCGCCTGAGCGACTGCCCCCCCGCCGCTGGTCGCCGCGGCGGCTATTGCGAGCGCCGCGGCCCCGGTCGCCGCGCGGGGCCCGCTTGCCAGCCCGGCTCGAAGTGGACGACCAGGACGCCCAGCGATCAGCTGCGACAGCGCGCCATGGGGCTTGCGAAGACGCCGCTTCGCCCTGCCGCCGCTGGCCAGTCGCGACGCCATGGCGCAGAAGACTCCGTCGCGGCCACCTCGTCGGCCAGCGCCATCGGCGCGGGCGGCGCGGGCGTCAGCCTCGGGGCGATGCCGGCCCGATCTCCGCCGAACGGCGCGTGCCTCGTCGGCCGCGGCTCTACCCCCTGCCACGGGGGCGCGTCGGGCGAGGCGCGCCAATCTCTCTCGCGAGATCTGTTTACCGTGAGAGGGCCACTCTGCCGGGACGCCCGCGGCGGCGCGCTCTGATCCAGCCCCCGCTTTGTAGGCCCCCACGCCCGAAGGCGCGCGGTGGAGGCCTGGCCAGGCAGGCCATGGCCGTCGCGCTGCGCTTCTGAGCACGCGATGTCTCGCCGCCGCATTCGACGGCCCTCGCCCTCATGCATCTGCGCCCCTGCCTCGGCGGTGGAATTTGCCCGCGGCGTTTGTCTCCTCGGGGGGGGGGGGGGGGGGGCGCAGCGCCTGCGGCAGAATCGCCGGGGCGATCGTCTCCAGAATCTTCTTCGCCTTTGCCATCTTGATTGATTCTCTACTGGCCCCCGTGCGTATTTGAGTTGGGGTCACATGAGATCCTTCAGATGCTCGAGTGCAGGGCGATGATGACCCTGACCCTCTCCTCACCACCAGACATCCCATCCGCTTGTGACTGTTCAAGCGCCCGTCTATTGGGTATTCTGAGGAGGCTCCACATGAAGGGCTACATAACAAATCCAAAATGCTGGCCATCGGCCCGCGCGTGGTAACTCAGAAACGGCCGCCAAACTTGAACAAGGACGACGGCCGTCGGTCCGACGGCAGGGAGCCCCATACGCCGTTGAAAATACGCCCAACGAAGACCCAGCAAACGAGCCTTGCTCTGAAGCCATGCATGGAATTGAGCCAGCGAGGCGTCCTCCTCCGCGTTGGCCGCCACGCAAGTGCAGTCGCGAACTGAAGCGCGAAGGCAGTCTTACCTTGGAGATCCAATGTGTATCGATATTATGCCATCTTTGGATCTCTCCACTTTTGTTCAGACGCGGATATGTCATTGCCAGTGGTACGGCCTTGCGCATATGCTTGGGGCCTCGAAATCGACGCAGGAACGTTGTTTCCCAGCGTCAGGATTCATTTCCATGCCTAGGAACTTCCAGAGACCCAGCGTCTCCAACAGAACTGCAGGGCGAAGAATATTCGGCGCCCCAAACCTTGGCTCAAATACTATGAACTGCGAGCAACGCAAGCAAACTGATCGCACGCAGACGATTGCGGCACGCCTTCGAGCGCGCTAGATAGCCGCCCTCCCAGGGCGGGGGCGAAGTCATCTTGCGCTTGAAGCCGCTCACTCGAAGCAAGCTGGTCGTCCAGGTCCCCAAACATGACAGACTCCTCCCTGTGCTTTACGTAAGCAACGCAACCATAATCCTGCAATGGAGTGATCCAGATCCAACCGCAACGCCAGTCGAACACCACCACCCACGACGCTGTTGGCACGGGTGTGCCTGACACGGCAATCCGAAACAACTGGCGAATCTCATCCAGTCGGGGACGGAACTCAATCGCCAGGCAGCCATCAGGCACCACCCAGAACGTCGAATTGTCAAAAATGCGCCGAGAGACGGTCGCCATAGACTGGCCAGACACCTTCTCTGGGTCGACTACGTCGAACACCCGCGCATCCAAGTTATCGGCTCAGAGCACTCATGACCATCCGTTCGGGCGAAGCCATCGCGGGATGTGTCCTGGTTGGTCACTGCGCTATCCAACTTTATCTCGCTGCGCCAGAGTGATTCCGCCGGGCGTGTTGTCCTCCTCTGTCTCTACGACTAAATCGCCTGGTCGCGCGAAGTCGTTCAGCTTGACGGGGGTCGAGGACATGCATCTGCACTGCCGTCTACCATTAATGTCAGTCTCTGGCGGAGCCATCTTGTCAAGCATCGACTGCAAGACGCTCGACGCGGTGACGAGGAAGACCATCGCCGGTGGCGCACATTTGCCCATTGGTTGGTGGCGACGATATATGCGCTCGGGTTGCACCAGCCTCACTGACTGCCCTTGAGATGCGCGACAGAAAATGGGCCTCGCATTAGGTGGCCCGAAGTCTGCCCCCCATATTTCGCCTCCATCACGAGGCAGTGTCCGCCCGTCGCTCTCTCCAGTAGTTCGGGCAACCCACCGCTGGATCGTCTGTCCCCGCCACTTTGACACCCGACACTTGGATCGGCATCTTCGGCAGGGTACTAAGGGCACGCATCGGCCTGGACCATGGGCGATCGAAGCCCTCTGCCATCAGCACATCAACAACTCGCGTCATCTCGACCCACCTACCAAGGCTGAGAACATCGGCAACATTATGTGCTGTCACTTCTGCGATCAAAGATCCCACTGGGCGGTCTTTTCCTCGCTCGCTCCGCTGAAAAATGCGCACAGCCGGCGGTCTGACGACTGAATAGCGGGCAACGAATTGTGTAGGCTCGTCGGATGATCTTCAGTCTCAATCAGAAGAACGTGCTGCACCCTTTCGTTGCTCCGCGCCCAGGTCCCGAAGCAACTCTAATACTGCGCCCCTGGAGAAGCCAACCTCTTCACCCCTTTCGCGGATTGTCAAGGAATGGGCCACCATAGCGCGCTGCCTTAATTTTCCTTGTGAAGCTAGACTCTATCACCAAGAGGGCCGCATCCTCGTCGACCAGCGAAGGGGCCGAAGGTGCCTCGGTCGCCCGGGCATGCTCAGCAGGCTGAAGTTCGTCGTGGAGAATAATTCCCTTCCCCAACAGTTTGGCACGGGGCAGAATCCCCGATATCTGTTCACCTTTCGGCGGGATCGGCGTCGCCGCCAAACGAAGGCATCCTCTGCCAAACACCTTGGGTAGCTCATGGTTCTTCACAGTGGGCGTGGTCAGGTCTTGCGGGATGCACCCCAAAGGCTCGTCCAGTGACGGCCGTGGCACGCGATCCAAATGCGCTGCGATGACTTCGTCGCAGGGCTGATGCGTTTCCTCGCGCTGTTCCCCTCCTATTTCCAAATCGTCTCCTGCCCGGCGCGGGCTTTCGCCTTTCTCGCCATCAGGGTGCTCTTCATCGGGGTCCAATTCCTGCGTGGAAGCACCCACTCTTAGATCATGTATGAGGACCGTTTCGCCTTGCCCTTCTTCCAGCGGTCCGTCTTGGCCTCCATCGGGGGTCTTCATCTGACCTGCGTATTCCCCACACTTTGCGTCGGGATCAAAGCCCGGTACTGGGGGGGGAGATCGAGGCGATAAGTTCTCGCTTTTGATGACTGGCACGGGGGCCTTTCCATCCCGCCCCGACGGCGCAAAAAATGCCATCATCCGACCCCTCGGATGCGCTATCTGTGGAAGAGGCTTCGCCGTCATCATGAATCGGGACTTGCCATTCCCTGCGCCACTTCGCCAATTGGCGCGGCGGCGGTGTCCTCTCGGCACACCGCCCCTCGTAAGCCTTCCGTTATTCTTCCGTTGTGCTAGCGTTTTTTATGTAAAAAAGATGCTGCATATGCCCGGCGCGAATAGGCTCTCTGCCGGGGCGCGCGCACGTCAATATGGACTGCCGCTGCCGTGCCGCACTTCTCGCGCACCACCGCGGGCGGGGTGGCTCGGCCGCGTTTCGCAGTCGATGGCGCGACACAGAAGCAACCCAAAGTCGGGCAAATGTAGAACTGGATTGCGTGCGACATGGACGTCGAAGCCGCCTTCTCACTGCCTGGGCCAGAGTCCGCATCCTGCAAGCTTGCAATGGCCAGTTCTTCCAAGCGCATTGGTTGGAAATGCGGCGCGTTCGTCCTAGGGCCCCTAGATCAATCTTCCATCGCGGCGCAGACAGGATATAAGATGTTCTCAAAGTAACTGGGCTCGAACACGACCCTGTCAAGCGCGCCCCAGAACCCCCTCCGTGACCGCCAACCACCCCACGGCGATGCCTAATTTCAGCAAGCTGAAATTGCTCATCGCGACGATGCTGTCGCAGCAAGTTCTGTTCACGCATTTGCTTGTCACCGAGCTTTTCGCGCTCGGGTCCGAGGGGGACGTTCTCCCCGTCGCCTTCCCGTTCGTCTCCTTTGTCTTCGTCGTCATCATCGGAGACAGGTGAGGCCTTGTCAGGTTCTTCCCGAGACTTACGCAGCGCCGCGTCGGCGCTTCGATACTCGATCGGGATTTCCTGCGATTGTCGAGCCCATCCCAGGCCAGGCCGAACGCCTCCTTCATGCAGGACGGGCGAGTCATGCACGAGATTCGCAAGTCTTTCGCCATGACCAGGATCCCCCACGCCGGGGTACATCGCGCACGGGGTGCGGAAAGACGCTGTCTCCATCCTGTGCCTGATCCCACTCCATCCTGTGGTGTTGCGTAATTCTATCGTAACATAACCGATGAGGTAATGTATCATTCGAGTTCTGTCACTCTTGATATTTGCTATTTGTGCTTGCTGGCGCGGGCTGGAGAAGTGGGCGCGCGCCCTGCGCGCTGCGCCGTCGGGTCTGAGGGGGATGGGCCCTGTGTCGCGCTCCAACAACCGAAGCCAGATCATCGATGATCCATTGCCGAACGGGCTGCGTTCCCCTCGATCCGCCCCCCTTCGCCTCGAGGGGATCGGGATCGATGACTGCCCGAAAAACCACCTCGAAGAAAACTTCTGGCGTCGACGGGGGGCGCAATAACGGCGCGGGCACTTTCGACGCGACAGTGGGGCCGACGCCAAATATTCGACCGCACGCAGGGGTGACCCCAGGCCAAGGTGAAACTTGGCGCGCGGCTTCGAGGCGCCCGCGGGTGCCCAGCGCAGTCGCGCAAGCCGGCGTTGCCGCCCCACATCAACGATCGGCGGGGCCCCGCTCGAAAGATTTTGCGCGCCAGCGGGCCGCGAAATTCCGCCGATTGAAATCAAGCACCCCGAACGGCACTTCACAGGCGCTGTGAAAGCAGGCGCTGCTGGGGGCCACCGCGACGAGGTCTGGCACTGCTGGGCCGCGTCGCGATGGCGTCTGACCAGGCCCGGCGCCATGGCCAAAACCGGCCCCGTCCGAGCGCCTGGAATGCTTGAACATCTTCGAACAATTGATAATAGTAAAGATCCCCAGTGGTTCCAGAAAACAAATCCGAACAGATTGAAAGATATCAAAATATAGAAAAATATCCAAAGAAATTCAAGCCAGACGTTTTGCGATTCGGGACTGGTCCTGGGCGGGAAAACGCGCCGGCCGGTCGACCAGCCCCCCCTCGGGTAACCGATGCAAGCCGCAGGGGGCGACGCGCGCGCGTCGCTGTAGATAGCAAGGGGGCGGGCCCAAACCTGGCGCGCTCAGATGCGAGCGTAATCGCGCGACGCGGGTGCTTACGCCAAGTCAAGCTCACTCCGCAAGAAAAATCACCCGATCCCCCTTTGGCCAACGCCAAATGTCACTCCGGCGAAGGGTCACTCTTACGCGTAGTCGGAAAAGAACCCAATCGCAACACGCAGGATCCCCGCCGGCTCCGAGCAATGCAATTGCTTCGTCTCCCTTGGGCTCTGGTTGACGAACTAGAATCCACCAATCACGGGGCGCGTCGCGCCCGTCGCCGAACAGCTCGGCTGCCGCGGAATCGCAAGCATGGATACGCGGGAACGCATTGTCCTCGAACGCGTATACTCCGTCCGCCTTCGACTTCGCCCCACCAGGTTTGCGCCCTCTCCTCACTCGTCGCCCCTGGGGCAGGTGGACGCGCAGGCATCGGCGGGAGCTCTCGCCCAGTCCACGTCGACGGCGCGACAGGGGCATCGCCGGCCCTCTTCGCACTTCTTGTTCACAAAACCATCGGGAATACCGAAAGGAATTGTCATAATCGCGTGATGTTCGGTAGTTTCGTAGCGAATGCTCCCCAGTTCAGAATTGTTGCGCAGCGTCGCTCTCTGATCGCTGGCTGCACACAGCCGCCTGGAAGAAAGGCGCTCAATAACGCAATTCTTGAGATAATCATACGCTGGGTTCGGTGATAGAGACAACCGGATACGCCCCGCCAGCCAATCCTCTGCGCTCGCGCTCTCAATCGGGAACCTTCTGACCGGGGTCAGGTCCAGACCCGGGCCAGCAGGAAACCAAAAACTGCAGCGCAGGAAAAAAATTGCAACGCAAGTCTTCGCAAACCCGGGTCAGCCAATATGCGCGGCCGCCTCGCGGCCACGAGCGGCTCGCTAACCCGGGTTAGCCAGAGGGGGTCTTCGCAGGATCCTGCAGGATCTGGCGCTCTGGCTGACCCCCGTTTGCGCTGACCCCCGTCTCCTAGGCCCCGACTCAATATGCGCCATGTCTCGTTCTTTCTTTGGCCGGGCCCAACGACTCTCAAAGGCTTCTCTAGCGCGAGGCGTGCCACTCTGTATCGCGCCAACATCAGGTCGCATTCCGCGGCCGCCGCCGGGTCGAAAATGCGCCCGACCAGGGCGCCCATGAAAGGAGCCCTCGTCCTACTCGGCCCCGCAACAATCGCCGCCGGATGAGACTCCTGAGCGCCGAATGCGCGGGGGCAGGATATCACGCTCTGCCCTGCGCGACGCTTCAGGATGATATCGTCATTGTGGAGGGTCGAAAATTCAAAACTTCTGTTCATGGTAGTCGACCGCCAAACGGACATGTTGATTGCCCTTTTCCTCGGACGTTCTGCATCGGCCTTCGTCTAACATTCAATCGTCCTGATCCAAAGAACGGGTGAAGCATGCATTGTCGTGACCGTTGCCAACGGCGCGCTGGCGCGGAGAACGCGCTCATCCAGATGTTCATCCGGGACCAGTCGGGCCAGGACAAAGTCGCGCGACGGGGCCGCCCCCGGGAGGCGCGATCTCTCATCCCATGGAAGGGCGCAAATATACGAGTCGATCCGAGGGCCCCTCGCAGCCAAAATTTAGTTCGCAGCCCACTCTGCAAATCCAAGGGGACCCACGTCGATGCAGTCAAGTAGCGGCATGCGTGCCAACGCCTCTGGGCCGAACGGCAAAAGGTGGCCGTGGGCCGCTTCAACCAGCGATCCTGAAACATATCCCTTCCGTAAGGCACTTGTCCAGATTTCTCTACCACGTGGGCGCATTGCACCCGCGCCTGTCGTCAGATGGAGCCTGGTTCACGTCGATGAAAGGGCGAATAGCTCGGCAAATGTACACCCCCATGTCGTCGACAAACGCATTGCCAGTTCCCCCAGACAGCGCAGACCTAAAATGCCAGCTGCCTCCTTCAGGGCGCTCTCCAAACCGGTGAATCTCGGAGCCCCTGACCCACGGCGCCCTGCGTGGATGGCCCAGATCCCCCCAAGAAAACATAGGGTTGTTCGCTACGGCCGCGCGCCATCCCATCGCAACAATGAAGAATTCCCTAGACGTCGCGCAGCCGGCCTGGAGATCGACGAATTGCTTTACTGAAGCACGCGCCGTTCCAACTCAAAATATCACTGCCCGATCGCATCGCTCGCCGTTCCACGTAATGCGCGGATCCATAGTGAATCGAGTCCGCTGCCGCTCCACAGGGCGACTCTCACATTCTCGCCTAGTCATGCGTGGAGCACTGTTCGGTCGTATTCCAACTTCTTGCGCGCCAGCGTCCGATCAAAAATGCTAGTATTGTCTGGCGAGAGTCCTCCCTTCACGAAGCCATCGCACCCGCCCGTGCTGTTATGGATCACCTATTGGAGCATCGCGTTCCTCCACATGTTCTTTGCGCCCGCGTAGAACGAGGCAATGGAGGCTGATGGGAGGCAGACGTTCACCTCCAGGTATCGCTCTCCGCTCTCAAACTTCCCTGCACATTCGGATACAGACGGCGATTTGTACCACTCTTCAATCGGAATGCCACAGCTGCGCATTGGCCATGATATTCTGCCCCAGGAACCTCGCGCGTGACCCAGCATCCTCAACCATAGCTGAAACTGCCGCACAACACTGCGGGAATTCAGAATGAAGAGCGCGCTCAATCACGGGCGCACTGGTTACCTGCGCGAGACGGACAACACATTCCATAGCTTGGTCCTCGTACTATGGCGTTGGCTTGACGTCGTCAATCGAGTGGAACTGTTGCAAACCGTAGTCGGCATTTCCCATGGACTGTAATTAAGCCCCCCCCCCATGCGCCAAGGACTCCCATTGATTTGAACCGGCCCCTGACGTCTGCAACACTCGGAGCCCTAGTTCCTTCGGGCAAGACATTGGCACTGCCAGCGCCTCCACTTGCAATGGGCAGACCGATCGCCCGCGGCCCCCAGCGCGTCTGCGTCGCCTTCATCGGCTCGCCATGGCGCATCGCTAGGCGATTCGGGCGCCTTCGACGCGTCATCGCGTCTCCTTCGCCATTTCATGCCTGTCGTCGGTGCCCCCGTAGGGGGGCTGCCCGCGGCGCCGCTACCTTCGGCTCTTCGCGCTTCACTTCAGTTGAGCCCGGGGCAGGGGGAGCCGGCCATCGGCCGCGCCCCCCAGGCTTCACTGTCGGACCCTCCGCCGAGGAGGGCCGACCCTCAGGGAGAGGCGGAATTGCCGGCGGCGACATGGGCGCCGGGGCCTCTCTGGAGCAGGAGACCGACGTGACCGAGGAGGTGGCGGCTTACTCGAACTCGGCGCCGGCCGCGATGGTGGCTGAGAAGGTGCCTTCTCTTGTCCAGATGCCTTCGGCGGGCGCGCCCTGCCGGGCGCGCCCTGCCACCAATCAGCAGACATGCTGCCTTCAGGAATGCCCGGCGAAAGGGGATTAAATCCCGCCTGCCTCGCGGGCATCGCCTTCCTCTTGGGCGGTTCCTGCCTAGGCGTCGATGAGGGCGGAAATCCGTGCATGCGCCTCCGTATAGACCACTCGCAGGCGCTTGGTCGTCTGCCCACGGAACTGTCCTCTTCGCCGCGGGCCGTCCTGGCGGCGGCGGAGGTGGCCTTTTCTGGGGTGGCGCAGGTCCGACATGGTCGGCCTGCTGCCCCCTCGCGTCAGCAGCTGTCAGCAGGCATGACCAGCGGTCGCCGCTGGAAGGTGCGACGCGTCAGCAGGTCTGGGGGCGGTCGACCAGCGCGCTGAGAAATTTCCACCAGCCCTGTAGGGCTACGGTGGTATCGCAAGTTTGTTCTTCTCTCTTCCCCCTCCTTCCCCTGCTCGGGGGAAGGGTTTGCCCCCCCCCCCCCCCCCCCCCCCCGCCTGGGCCTGGGGGGGGAGGGGGAGGGGGGGGGCGCGGCGTCCAAGATGGCCCAAGGCACTCCAATATGGGTCAACATAGCCTCCGACATACCTCCAGGTGGCCCCAAGACAGCCCCAGGACGGACCCAACTGCCCTCCGAGCCCTCCACGGCGCCCTCCAACACGCCAAAACCCTTCAAACGCCTCGGGGAAATCAATGTGTTTGGCACTCTCGCCTTTTCGCGTCCGATCGGCCTCCGGGGCCTCAAGATGGCCCCAAGATGGCCCAAGAGAGCCCCGAGAGGGGCCCCAGGAGGCCCAAGACGGCCCCAACGTCGCCCAAGAGGCGCCCAAGAGCGCCCCAAGAGCCCCGAGACGCAATTTTTGAGCCTCCGAGGGGGCGGCGCGATTTGAGGGGCCTCCTCTGTTTGAGCCATGGGGCCCAAGATGGCCCAAAGAGGCCCCCCAGCCTCTCCTAAAAACCCTCCGCCCCGCCCTTCTTGGACCAAGATGGCTCCAAGAGAGCACCAGATAGCCCAAGATGGCCTTCAAAATTGCGTAAGATAGCCAAGCATGGCTCAAGATAGCCCCCGACAGTCCTCCTCAGGGCTCAAGGCAGCCTCAATATGACCCAAGATAGCCGAGCATGGCTCAAGATAGCCTCCGACAGCTTCTAGCCGAGCATGGCTCAAGATAGCTTCCAAGAGGCCCCGAGAGAACTGGCAATCAATTATGGATGGGCTGGTGGGAATGCGCGAAGCGTCAAGAACTGGCCTCCGCCTGCCTCGGCAACCCCAACTTTCCGCGCCAGCCGGGGTCGCGAAACATGTAATCGCGACGCCGCGGTCGAACCCTGCGCGCACAGCTGTGCCGGGCAGCGCGCGGCCTGTCCCCCCAGATAGGACCTCCCCTGGCTTCGAAAAATAAGCCATAATCCCCAAACCAACGGGGTCGATGCGTGCTGTGGAACGTCGGAAACCGTTGATTCGAATGATGAGCGAAAGTTTCAAACGTGCTTCCACGGAAAGGCTTCAACGAATGCATATTCGAGTGCAGCGTCTTCTTGACGAGTAAGATCCTCCAGGTGCTCCGCCGGCCCCATGGATTCGATGCCAATACCAGCGGGCCTCGCCAGCGGGAGACCTGGGGGCCCGCGCCTCGCCGCGGTCCAAACTTTGAACCTGCGCGGAAACATGGGATGCACACGCATGGGCCTGGCCGATCCGACAGCGTTGCCGCGGCCGCCGGGGGCGCGCAGATCGGGGCGCGCGCGGTCAGCGTCAAATTGCCAACCGATGCGTTCTTCCACTGTAAGTTCGCCTAACTTGCCTCGGAATAAGTCGATCTGCCCCAAGGCCCAGTTCTCGACGCGGCACGCGCGCGGGCATGCGCGCAGACCTGGCACTGCAAGACAGAACGCGCCTTCGCCCGCCCACTGGCTGAAAATTGCCGCGGGCACGCGCTTGATCACGAGCGCTGTCTTACCGGGGGAGCGCCAAGCAATGTCGCCATCAATGGCCGGGAAGGTGCACCCAATACCTCCGACGCACTGCGGCCCCTCGACCCACGCGGCCGCTCCTGCGATCATGCGGTTCCAGAAGGCCCCCCACAGGCCAATCGGATGGCGATCAGGATTGCCTGGAACTTGGGGGAGGTCTCGAGGCGAAAGTCTGCCGGCGCCCCTTCTTGGTTCGGGTCCACGATATCTGCTCGACTCTTGCGCCCGCGGAACTTGGCCAAGTAATCGCCCCTGTAGGCCTTCTCCACGCTGTTTAGCCGGCAGCCCGCAAACGCCCCGAAGACGTGGTTCTAACGTGGGATTCGATGCCATTCTGCAGCCGTGAATATCTCTCATTCGCCGCCAGCTGTCTCGACAAAACCCTCGTTCTGACGCTCGCTGTCTCCACCGTCTTTGATGGCGTTCTCGTCGCCGCCACTGGGCTTCGCCCTATCCGCATGGGGACCATTGTGGAAGTCGCTGCGGGCGGGAAAGTAGGTGCACCCGAATCCTCGGTCGAACCCCGCGCAACGCCTGGCCCGATCACGCTTTTCTTGCTGCAGATCGCTCAAGATGTCCTTCGCCATCTCGGCAATGGCGCAAACTTCCTTGATCGCGTCGTCGAACTTCTTCAACCGCGTCATAGTCGGGCCCCGAATGGCAGCTTTGATCGGAGGATGCCCGAACAAGGCGGGCGCGTCATAGCCGTTCGCCCGCGTTGCCTCCCAAGTGCCGCGAAGTTGACCGGGCGCGACGTTGGCCAGCGTTCTCTCCGCCCGCCTTCTGTGCGACCTTGCGGCCGCAGCCCTTGCCGGCGGCGCGCGAAACGCAGTCTCGCCGCGCGCTGTTCTTCTCTGCGCTTGCGCGAACCCACTGGGTTCGCGCGCAAAGGTTCCGGGTCCTAGAGACAATGAATGGAGCAAACCTCGAAGGCCTGCAGGCAAGGTGCGACCCTGGCCAAATGGGTTGAGTTCGCGGAGTCCGCGAGGCAGTTGAACGGGCGGCGGCGGCGCCATGGCCGCGGCGGTCGACCAAGCATGCGACGACGGAACGACGACAGAAAAGGCAGCAGTAAATCCCAGCATGGGCTCGGCAATGAACTGACGCACGCGCCGAGCAAACGCATCCGCATAGTCCTCTGCAAGCTAGCCTCAACATGCTGGCGCAACTCCTCCCCATTCCCATGGCAAGAGTCTCCGGGTTAGTCGCAATAGTACGCGGCTTCTTCATGTGCTGACCCCGAGTGCACACGCGACCGCGCGCGCAACCCTGCAAACATGCCTGAATCATGTCACGGTTGCCAACGGACACTGTAACCTGTGAGTCGCGCCACTACTGACGCGGGGCCGGCCGCTCGAGTCACGACGCTTCTTTTCGCTTGAATGCTTCTTTAGCTAGTCCA